>JAVJIF010009008.1:0-179288 GCA_038442645.1 Agave tequilana | reverse complement strand
TGTGCTGGTTAACCACACACGCTCCACTAATGACTTATAAAGTGCAATGTGCAATTTCATGGGTTAGCATACAATTTCACATTTTCCCTTAAAGTAACTAAGATTGGGATTTAAGTAAAATTTAGTTACCTTTTATTATCATTATACCTTTAATGAGAATCAATATATATATGGTAAATAAAATTTAGTTACCTTTTATTCTCATTATACCTTAATGAGAATCAATATATATATGGTAAATAAAATTTAGTTACCTTTTATTATCATTATACCTTTAATGAGAATCAATATATATATGGTAAATAAAACTAGTTACCTTTTATTCTCATTATACCTTTAATGAGAATCAATATATATATGGTAAATAAAATTTAGTACCTTTTATTATCATTATACCTTTAATGAGAATCAATATATATATGGTAAATAAAATTTAGTTACCTTATCAATTCAACAATTATAGCAAATTCAATTGAAAACAAACCTACTCTGATACCATTGATGGGTTTAGGTATTACAAACAAACTTAGACTTTTAAGGGAGCATGCAACCTAAAACATGATCTATGTTTTCACAATTGAATATAACTTTGAACAAACATAAAAGAATCCTAATATCCCGTAATTAATTAAAATTACTAAGAAGAGAAATAGAATTACATACCTTTTAGTTGTTATAGTAAACAACTAAAATTATCCCTTCAGATCTCTTGGAAACAAGCACCACAAACGTCGTGCCTTTTTAGTTGTTATTAGTAAACAATAAATTCCCTTCAGATCTCTTGGAAGCAAGCACCACAAATGTCGTGCCTCTGATGGAATCACACCCAACGATTCAAAAATTTAACTAAGTATGGATGAACTATCAAAGAGTCTTCAAGAGGAGAAAGAAGGAGGCTAATACTCAAGCAAGTGAGTGAATTAGAAATGAATCCCTAAGGCCCTATTTATAGCCTTGGATAACCTCCAGTTTTCTTATCCCACTAATGTGGGACTTAATTTCCCAAAGGAAATTTTGTTCTCCTTTTAGTTATACTTTTTTGAATCTCGAGGGCAACCCAAAAAGGACTATGCTGCTATCAATTATAGTTTATGACTTAGACACCTATCCAACAAACATATTGAATCTTTCGTGAAGAAAAGCTACTGTATATGATGTGATCCTTTATATTTATGTCACAGTTGTATGATTATTTGTGTCAGAATTTCGGGCCGCTGCGATCGGCGACATGATTGAAATTGCTGCCAACAAAATTAATGTGAAAATGTTGCCTCAACAAAGTCACTGACATCTTTTTCTGACACAGAGGGAAGAAGACATGGACAAGATTGTCCAATCTTTGTGGACCATCCTGTATGTAGAACAATTAACAACGTAATACATACGATTACTATTACTCGGATTGGAATATCACTAAAGTCCCTTCAAATGCGTTATGAGAATCGTCGAGGCTCCTAACGTACAAAACCAAGAGAAGAAAATTGCATAATAAAAGGAGAGAAGAGAAGAAGGGAAAAAAAAAAAAGGAAGAAAGCAAGAAATAAATGGGTGACCACATTGCAAGAGTTATCCTTCATGGAATATTTTTTTTTTTTTTTGAGAGGAAAAAATAATGTGGTGAAACGGTTGGGTCTCTATCACAGATTATGAGAAGTCTCAAGTTCAGATACCGTTTTCATATCATATTTCAGAAAAGAAAAACCAGAGAGAAGATTAAGTCTTGTCGTAGACATATTTATAATATATCTAACTCAGGCCACCGTGGCCAGATGTCAAGCCCTGGGTTTGTTCTCCAATGGTCATCAATTCTCGGTGTACAGGTTTTCTAGTGATGAATAAAAGAGAGAGAGAGAGAGAGAGAAAGAACAAGAGCACGAAGGACCTGGATGCTCTCTGTGAAATAAACCATAATACTGGGACCTCTTCTCCTCCTTTCGCTGCTCCTTCAACCTAACACAAACCGAGACCATGTCAGTGCATGCATGGAAATCATTCAAGAAACACCACACAAAACCCAATTACAAAAAAACAGAAGCTAAAACCTGGTACGCTGCGCTTGCAGCTCCGAAGACGAAACCGGCCGGAAAGCTACTCCGGCCGAACGTCTTCACGGTGTCGGCCCAACAGTTGCTTCTTCCTTGCCCTTAGTCTGTACAGCCGCCCGCAGCCAGAATGCCATGAGCACTAGGATCACACGAAGATTAGCCATTGTGGGTAGCAAGCTAGATGGGATGAGGATCCGCTTCACAGCTGCTCCCTCTATTTTATACTACATTACAAGAGGCGTGTACATGACACTAAAAATTAAAACCAATGAATAAGTGTTGCATATAGATTATTTGGGCCAGCTCACAAGAGAGTAGGATGGCAGCTGACTGGTGGTTATCAGTAGAATTTTTTTTTTATTAAAGAGTAAATGGTGAATTCAACACTAGGTCCTGTGTTTCATTATAAGAAATTAACGAAAATAATTCTAAAAATACAACTGAGAGCAATAAATAAAGTCCTCCCGAGCTGAGAGCTTCACATCACACAAAGATACAAAAAGAAAATAGATACAAAAGAACATGTAAATCGATGAAGAAAAAAAAAATACCTATCTGATGCACCTTAATGCAAAATACAGGGGAAAAAAAAACCTACAGTAGAAGTCAGGCCAAGCCTAAGAACAAAAAAATCAGGGCTTCGAAAAATCGCAGATCATGCATCGTCCGAGCCGGTGTTTTATCTTTCAACGTTTTTGTATTTTATAAAATCAAATTAAGTGTAATTTCTTTTCTGTTGCTCTTCCAAATCGACATTCTAACACTATGTTTCTCTTAGGATCAACGTTTGTGGAACTCAACAATATGATCAGTACTTGCAAAGAAAAACTATTGTAAAGCAAACAAGCAATACTGAAACAAAAAGTAATAAGAAATAACACGAAGATTTAACGTTCTATGACCATCATCTCTTTTAAAATTGTTGTATACTAGTCTACGGACTAATATACTATAATCTAAAATTTTAAGAGGAGAGCAACTTTTTTTCTTGCTTGCTGCTTTATTGCTTGATACAAAAAACAAAAGAGGTACATGGCCTTTTATAAGCTTCAAAAATACAAGAATAGCAAATCCAAATTCAAGAATAGCAACCTCCAAATTCAAGAATAGCAACCTCCAAATTGATGATGACTCACTTGATGATGACTCACCTAACTGATGATGACTCATCGTTCTAAATTGATAATGATAACTCTTTTAATCTTTCTAATTAAAGATGATGACTCACTTGATGATAATTGATGATGACTCATCATCTTCCAAAAAAGACATTTTTATTTGATATTCCACACCACCTCAAATCAAAATGTTTTTCATACCGAACATTTCTTTTAGCCCTCAAATCAAAATGTTTTTCATACCGAACATTCTTTTAGCCTTTTGAAAGGTTCAATAGGCAATTGCTTGGTGAAATATCTGCTACTTGCTCCATGGTATGACTAAAGGTTTCACCTAGAGGGGAGGTGAATAGGTGAAGGCTAATTCTAAAGGTCACTTAATGATGGAATGATGCAAATAATGCAGAAGCGAAAAACAATTATGACCAAAAAAAACTTTTTGCACTAAATACCAAGTTTAACACAAGAGTGTTGCCGAATTCCCGGTGAAGGACTCTAGACAAACTCCTCTAGATTCCCTTGAATGGGTTGAGGTGCCGCGTTGGCTCTCTTGGTTCAATACAAATGTTAGCAAACAACCCAAGCAAGTATATATCAATTATGCACACAAGTATATCATGCAAGTAAAGATGAACACAATGAAGTAATGCAAGATATAAATAAGAGACAAAGAGAGAGAGAGCAATCGCAAACACAAGGGTTATGTTTCGAAGTTCGAGCACACTTGCTCTACATCCCCGCCTTCGACACACGAAGGATTTCCACTATGCAAGATCCCACTGGATCTCTCCTCGGTGCCGCAACACCTACAAGCCCTCGAACTCTCTAGTCCCGTACACACCGCAAGCCCACCGGCTTGCCGAGGCCGCACCTCAAACAATGAGTTCGCACCCGAATCCGAAACAACCGAGTCCACACTTGGACCCTAAATAATGCGAACACAACCGTCCGCCTCCTCAAATGAACAAAGTAGAACTTTGGTGATCACAACTCTTGATCACCTAAAATCCTCTCACAATAACACTCCTTATAGGGTAGATAGATCAATGGATGCTCAAGTGTTGGTGTGAGAAAACAAGGATGTGAAAGGTGGAGGAAAACTCAAAGACTTTCTTTTAAACACTTGATAAAACTTTCCTTTAGATAGGAAATATTGCTCTTTATTTTGTGGAGAAACCTCTGGAAAGAGTGGGAAAAACTGGCTCTAGAACAATCTCCAAATCTTGGTGAAAACAGTCCACAAACCCCCAAATATATAGGCTGTCCAAAACTAGCCGTTGGGGTTCTGACAGGCCTGCGGTCGACCGCCCGGTCGACCGCCAACGGTCAAAAATCCGAACGTTGGAGCCTCCGGTCGACCGGCCGGTCGACCCAGAAGAACAGAGAGCACTGCTCTCAGTTACGGTCGACCGGCCCGGTCGACCGCACACAGAACTGCCAGACGTGCACGGTTCTGTGCACGTCGGTCGACCGGCCCGTCGACCCGCCGATCGACCGACCTCTGTGCAATGGGTTAACTTGGAGCACAGTTTTTGGTCTAAAACGTTTCGAATTTGGGAATAAGTATATAGGATGAAGTTGTAGATATTGAAGTCTACTTTCTAATACAACTTAAATCAAATCAATATCAATTCAGAATTGAAAGTTATCAATAAAATACTAAAAGGTATCAAATCAGAAACTGTTAAACTATTTTTAGAACAAGAACAGACTTCACCCAATATTTGACATTCTTAACATTTAAATCAGAAAATGATTATTGAATATTAAATGTAGCTCTGAAAGTCATCTTTAAAAGCAATTTAAATCATGTTAATTGAAATAAGAATCAAAAGTTATGACTAGAAAAACTAAAAAAGTGTCGAGCAGATCAGCAGAAACGGTCGAGAGTTCTAAAATGGTTTTGGTTAAAAACACATGTATATTTGAAACACCAAAAACCAAAACGGTATTTTCTAGAACTAAAAATCTTTTATGAAAACACATATAAATCAAGAGTGTGTGTGTATGTGATATGAACTTGAGCAATCTACCAACTATTATCCTTTACATTTTATCTAAAAAACAAAAATCTTATACCTAGACACAAGTCTTCATCTCTTGACTTGGTCCAAGCTTGATCCAAAATCTCCTTGGATCACACCGTGCAAGCTCCAAATCTTGCATTTTATCCTTTGTTGAGCTATGCACCTACTAAGATCTTGATAATGAATCTGTCACTAGTTAAACACAAGATCATTAGTAAACATAACTTCATGAGTTGATCATCATCAAAACTAGGGTGATAGGCCTTTGGGCAACAATCTCCCCCTTTTTGATGATGACAAAACTCATGAGGTTATATATGCATGGATTAAAGTAAAGCTTCAAAGAAGCTCCCCTTAACTCATGCATCTCAAATAAACAAAATAAATATGCAATGAGGCACATAAATATGTATGCAAATGTAGGAGTAAACATGCTAACCAAGCATAAAACAAAACACAAAATATTTTTTCTCCTATTTGCAAAATAAAACATATATGCATGAACACAAATTCTTTAAAACATGCATATAAATCTCAAATTCTTCTCCCCCTTTTGTCAATCATCAATAAAAGGGTCAAAGTAAAATCAAATCAAATAAATTTTTCTCCCCCTTTTTGTCAAAAAAAAAAGATCAAGAAGGGGTAATACAAATTAACAAAATGTTTTTTTTAATTAATTTTTCTTAAACAAAAATTTTTAAAGGTATCAGAGCTTTTGTAAAACAAACAAATTTTAAGATACCAATTTGAAAATAGTCATTATTGTTGGCCCAATGGCCTTCCACTCAAGTTTTGATGATGATCAACTCATGTAGTTATGTTTACTAATATTCTTGTGTTTCTAAGTTTCAAATCATTAATAGGATATTAGTTGGTGATTAGCTTCAACAAGGAGTTTAGAAGCTATTCATGGTGATTCCAGGGCCAAATCTTCAAGTTCACACTTTGTCTAGCCCATGGATGGAGTTTTGGAGCAAGTCTACTTGAAGATGATGATCGTCAAGAAGACTTAGGTATCCTAATTTAGATAGAGTTTTTAGATCCATTTGTAAAGCTTAGTTTAGTTGATATGCTCAAGTGAACACAAAACACACACGTTTTATGATTTGATATTTGGTTTTTATGAATAGTTGATCAAAACAAGTTTACATATGTTATATGTATAGTAGATGTTTTTCTACTTATACATACATGCTTTAACTTGGTAAACAAACTTATTTTGATATCCCTATTCATGTTTTTGGAAAAATCATCAGTTTGACAAAATACAAGGTTTTGTTTTGATAAAATTTGCAAGACTCAAAAATGAATTGATATGTTGATATATATGTCTTGAAATTTATCACAAGTTTGGTTATCAAAGTAAAATGATAAAAAAAGTTTTAGAAAACATATTTTTAGAAAAACAGTTTTTTTATGTGATTAAAACTATTTTTAGATTTACTGTGAATTTATGGGATTTTATTGAGTGAAAAGACCTATTTTCAAATCCCGTACTGTGCAGAACTGAGGACTGGCTGACAGGCCAAGTCGGCGCGGTCGACCGGACCGGTCGACCGCACCAGGCCGGTCGACCGGGACGGTCGACCGACGTGCACAAGTCTGTGCACGTTTTGGAGTCTCTGGGACGGTCGACCGGGCCGGTCGACCGAGATGAGAGTTTGCTCTCAGGATGTTTCGGTCGACCGGGCCGGTCGACCGCTATTGCCAACGGTCACATTTTTGACCGTTGGCGGTCGACCGGACCGGTCGACCGGCAGTCTGTCAGACTGCCAACTCAGCCTAACGGCTAGTTTTGTTTGGGGGCTATATAAACCCCATCTCTTTGGGGATTTTTGCCAAGTTTTCAAGAGAAAAATTTTCAGTTTTTTGAAGTGTTTAAAAGAGTTTTAAAAAGAGTTTTTGGACTTTAAAACTTCTCATCTTTATTTGTTTTGGGTTTTTGAAAAATCAAAGAAAACTAGGTTTTGAGATTTTGATTGGTATTTCATTTTCTATCATATACAAGAGATTTCCCAAGTAGTTTTTCTTTATTGCTTGTTTCCAAAAACACTTTGATTCCACACTTGAGCTATATCTTCTATCCTAAACTATTTAGGATCTTGTTTTTGTGAAAAAAGAAAAAGGAAAGAGGTTTGTGGTTGAAATATACCACTTGTTGTAAACCCTTGATTTCTTGAGTTGCTCCCTCTTTGGTAGAGGTGGAGATTGTTGTATTGGGTTGTTGGTTTGGATCCCTCTTCGGTAGAGGTGATTGAGTTGGTTGTAAACCTCTTCGGTAGAGGTGGTTGTTGTTGTTGTTGGTGTTGGGCCTCGGTGGAGGTTGTTGTTGAGAGAGGAGTTTGGTACTCCTAGAGTTGTAAGAAATCCTCTTTAGTAGAGGTTCCCTCGGTGGGAGTTGAGATAGTGAAAATCCTACACGGTGGTGTAGGCGGGGATGTAGAGCAAGGTGCTCGAACCTCGAAACAAATCTTGGTGTTTGCGATTGCTCCCATTGTCTCTCTAACTCTCTCTCATTTACTTTGTGCAAAGCATCATACTTCATCTCATATCATACTTTCTTGTGTTGAGCATATTTCTTATTGCCTTGCATTAATTCATATTGCTATATCCTTGATTGCTTGGCTTGATTGTGTGTGCACATTGCTTGAATTGCTTGTGTGTTTGTGCATCACCTATACTCATCCAACAAGAGCTTCACATAGCGCCTCAACCCATATCTGGGGAATCAAAAGGAGTTAGTCCAGAGCCTCGCAAGGGGAATTCGGCTACACTTGTTGGATTGTATTAAGTGTGTTGCAAGATTGCATTAGCTTCCGCATTTAGCGCACTTAGTTTGCATTGAGTTTCTTAGATTAGCAATTTCACCTATTCACCCCCCCCTCTAGGTGTTTTTCATTGGTATCAGAGCTAGTGCTCCTGATACTTAGGCTTAACATCCTAGGAGTGATCCATTTGCTTGCTAATCTCATTTGCATTTGTTTGTTTGCACATTCATATATAGTTTACCATGGACTTCATGACCCCTCCTAGCTTTGACCCTTCCAACATTGATGTTTGGAAGTATAGAATGTTCTTGTACCTAAAGACCCTAGGTTTGCATGTTTTCCTTGCGGCCACCAAGAGATGTTATCTTGGTGATTGCAATCATATAAGGGCAAATGCACAAGCCCTAGAGGCTATTAGAAGCACTTTATCAAAAGAATATCTTTACGTGTTTCTAATCTTGATTCCGCTTTTGCAGTGTGGAACAAGTTGACATCAACCACCAACACCTCCAAGCTTCAAGTCCAAATTCAAGAAGAGGAATCTAGTGGAGAATCCGATCCACAATGCTTCATGGTCCAAGGGAATGACTCCCTTGAGGTACATTCGGAATCCCACCTAGATAGTGATTATGATGCTAGTTCTTCAAGTGATGATATCGTTGATCCCCATGTTTGAATGAAGAACTATCTATTGTTTGTGAAAAGTAATTGAAAATATAAGATTTTGAAAAAGAAAAGTCTAGATATTGAAAAAGAAAATAAAAGTTTGCATGCTAGACTTGATTGTGTTTTGCAAGAAAAGGTGAGGTCTATAATGAAAGGGATTCATTGAGATCTCAATTGAAACTTGCTTTAAAAGAAAATAAATTTTTAAAGTCTAAAAATGATTGTGAAATTCTTTGAAGAAAAATGAAAATTTATCTTCTAAAGTTGATTTTGTTTTAAAAGAGAATGTTGTTTTGAAAAACAAAATCATTTCTATTTCCAATGATTTAAATGTTTGCTTAGAGAAAAATATTGTTTTGCAAAATAAGATTGATTCTCATGTTTGCCATGCTAGGGTAGTTTCACCTAAATCACCCATTGGATGTTCCACTTCTTCTAAGATTAATAATGATATATCCATGCTTAAGAAGAAGGTAGATTGTTTGGGCTCCACTATGAGCCAATGTGCTAAGAACCATACACGCTTGGAATCCTTGGTTCGAAAGAAACAAGTTCCATCTTCTATGCATGCACACCCTTCACGGCATACACATGCTCCACACGGACACACCCATCACAAGTATGCTCATGTGTACACTTGTACACATTGTGGACGTAAGGGCCACCTTGCTAAATTTTGTTTTGATAGATTACATACTACTAATTTAGCAAAGAAATTTGTTTGGGTTAGAGAAGGGACTAACCCCCATGGACCCAACAAGATGTGGGTACCAAAGACCACCCCTCCTATTATTTTTGATGTAGGTGTGGGCTCTCACATGACGTGAGAGTGATGACACCTTGGAGTGGATGCGTTCCGGACTTCATGGAAATCAAATTGGATGCATCACTTTCAAGGGAAGATTTGGTGGAGATGACCACCATGTTTTGGAGACAAGGAGAGTTGCTTCTTCGGTTTTGGTAACAATCCTTTACTCCCATTTATTGTTTACATGCTTTCCATGTTTTAATGTTTATAGCATGTTTTTGATGTCTATGGATTAGTATGTTCATTCCATGTTTATTAGATCCTTGACATACATGTATAGTATTTGAGACACATATGCTTATATG
Organism: Agave tequilana; assembly: GCA_038442645.1. NCBI lineage: Eukaryota > Viridiplantae > Streptophyta > Magnoliopsida > Asparagales > Asparagaceae > Agave > Agave tequilana. Next base: position 169,551 of record JAVJIF010009008.1, on the reverse strand, counting down.
AACCCATATTTAGTGTTCTCACTTTTGTTTAAGCTATAATGTACATCATGAATCTAATACATGTGAATTTACATAGTAATCATGTTTTAGTTTTATCATGATGACTTTTATATTTGTTTTGATGCTTCATGTTTTGAATATATGTTAAATGTTTGTTTTCATTAAGACTAGTTATATACTTATACATAGAGTGGGCTACAAATAAATCTATATATGTTGAGCTTGATTGCTTATTTGAACCCATTAGATGTGCTAGTATAGTCTAGTTTTGATGATTCATACATTTCAAACTTGTATTCCATTTTTGGATTTGTTTTATGATTGTGTGTTTCACTTCATGTATATGTTTGTATTGCCAAACTTTAAGATATACATGTATACCCCTTGAGTCATTTGCCTTTCATGCAAATCTATATTTGGACTCAATTGTGTTTAGGGATATGTATGTATACTTCATGTTTGACAATTCATACATATACCTTGAAATGAAATTTGTTGTGATGAAAATTTAGTTTTTCATGTTTCGTGTATTTATGTTTAACTTCATGTATATGTCCATCTAGTTCAAACTAATCTTATACATATACATCTTTTTGAGCCACGTGCCTTCATGAATATACATTTAGTGGACTCGATGAGTTTTGGATATGTATGTATATTTTAGCTTGTATTAGACATACATATGCCTTGAAGATTAAATAAGGAATTTTATATGATTTTTCATATTTTTGATAGAATTATGTTTTAAGGAATAATTGAGCTCAATGAAATATTTTTCATGATTATGATCTTCACATATTATTTGTACACTCATATCTATTGCTCATGTTTGTTTCTCATGAGTTATGCTTTATTGGTTAGAGTGATGATTATCATGTGAATTTCATTTTTGTTTTATTCCTTACTTGAAGGATTTCGTGCTAGTTAACAAGTTTTCCATTTAACTAGTTGCGGTATTCTTCATATGGTAGAGATTTTCAAACAAAACTACATTTTCAAATCTATTTTTGAAAACCCCTACCATCCAAGGGCGGTAGGATGGGAGATCATGTTCATGTATGCCCTAAATTGAAAATCTTTAAAACTTGAATTATGATTGGGTGGTAGATAATATGATGTATACACTTGAACTTATTGTTATGTCAATTGGTATCATTGAACTCTTTCAATTGGTATCATTTTGATCTTCTTGTATACTCATATATGTTTTGTATGTATGTATGCTTTAAATTCTAAGTATATCAATTTCTATTGGTATCTATCTTTCATACATATATATGTTTGTGTTTATGCTAGTGCTTGAGTTTCAATTTTGTTTAAATTGATTACTTTTAAATTGTTATCAAGACTATGCATGTCTTTAGTTTGTTTTTCATAAAGGGGGAGAAAATTTGATTTTGTATTTCAATTGGTATTTATACTCCCACTCTTTATGATTAAAAGTTGTTATTTTGAACATATGATATCAACATCAAATTTGTTATATATTTTCAAAATGAAATATATTCTTACAATTGGTATCAAAATTTGTGTTTAGACATTCAAAATTTGTTATGTTGTTTTACAATTGGTAATTTGTTATGTTTAATTACAATTGGTATTTTCAAAATTTTGTTTAAAGAAAATATTCAGAATTTTGATTTGTATTTCCTATATACAAGGAGAGCTTAACATCTCTCTTACATATAGATTCATGTTGAGTATATTATAAATTGAGGAGCTTGACAACTCTTCTTTATATGATATACGTGTGTAGGGGGAGCTTCACATCTCCTCTTATGCATTACATAATATGTGTTATGTGAATTGGGGCTTGTCATCCCTTCTTCATGTAATGCATATGTGTAAGGAAGCTAACTTAGCGTCTTCCTCTTCATGAATGTATATAGCATATAACATATATGATTCTTATTTATTGGTATCAAGATGCTTCATTGACATATTTTTAATTGATATCATGTTTGTAGTCACCCCTTATTGATTTTGTTTTTTGTTTTAGACAAAAAGGGGTGAGAACATTGTTTGCATTGTTTTGATTGACAAAAAGGGGGAGAAAGATTTTTACCCCTCATTTTATCTATGGTTTTGATTGTTTACCCCTTTGTTGATGATTGACAAAAAGGGGGAGAAGTATTTGAGTTTTATATGCATACTTATGTTTTATATGCATATATTATGTTTTAATATCAAGAATATTAAGTTTAATTGATATCCAAAGCTTGCTTTGTAATTGTTGTACTTGGTATCTAGAGTTTATATATGCTTCTTTATGTTTTGCATATATTGAGTTCATGCATAAGCAAATAAACATAAATATATGAAAAATATGTATGTCTCTTGTTTAGAATCATAAGCTTTCATTGCATATTTATTTATTCATTTGTTATGCATGAGTTAAGGGGGAGCTTCCTTGAAGCTTATCTTTAATCCATGCATATATAACTCCATGAGTTTTGTCATCATCAAAAAGGGGGAGATTGTTGGCCCAATGGCCTTCCACTCAAGTTTTGATGATGATCAACTCATGTAATTATGTTTACTAATATTCTTGTGTTTCTAAGTTTCAGATCATTAACAGGATATTAGTTGGTGATTAGCTTCAACAAGGAGTTTAGAAGCTATTCATGGTGATTCCAGGGCCAAAGCTTCAAGTTCACACTTTGTCTAGCCCATGGATGGAGTTTTGGAGCAAGTCTACTTGAAGATGATGATCGTCAAGAAGACTTAGGTATCCTAGTTTAGATAGAGTTTTTAGATCCATTTGTAAAGCTTAGTTTAGTTGATATGCTCAAGTGAACACAAAACACACACGTTTTATGATTTGATATTTGGTTTTTATGAATAGTTGATCAAAACAAGTTTACATATGTTATATGTATAGTAGATGTTTTCTACTTATACATACATGCTTTAACTTGGTAAACAAACTTATTTTGATATCCCTATTCATGTTTTGGAAAAATCAAGTTTGACAAAATACAAGGTTTTGTTTTTGATAAAATTTGCAAGACTCAAAAATGAATTGATATGTTGATATATATGTCTTGAAATTTTTATCACAAGTTTGGTTATCAAAGTAAAATGATAAAACAAGTTTTAGAAAAACATATTTTTAGAAAAACAGTTTTTATTGTGATTAAAACTATTTTTTAGATTTACTGTGAATTTATGGGATTTTTATTGAGTGAAAAGACCTATTTTCAAATCCCGTATCTGTGCAGAACTGAGGACTGGCTGACAGGCCAAGTCGGTCGACCGGACCGGTCGACCGCACCAGGCCGGTCGACCGGGACGGTCGACCGACGTGCACAAGTCTGTGCACGTTTTGGAGTCTCTGGGACGGTCGACCGGGCCGGTCGACCGAGATGAGAGTTCTGCTCTCAGGATGTTTCGGTCGACCGGCCGGTCGACCGCTATTGCCCAACGGTCACATTTTTGACCGTTGGCGGTCGACCGGACCGGTCGACCGGCAGTCTGTCAGACTGCCAACTCAGCCTAACGGCTAGTTTTGTTTGGGGGCTATATAAACCCCATCTCTTTGGGGATTTTTGCCAAGTTTTTCAAGAGAAAAATTTTCAGTTTTCTGAAGTGTTTAAAAGAGTTTTAAAAAGAGTTTTTGGACTTTAAAACTTCTCATCTTTATTTGTTTTGGGTTTTTGAAAAATCAAAGAAAACTAGGTTTTGGGATTTTGATTTGGTATTTCATTTTCTATCATATACAAGAGATTTCCCAAGTAGTTTTTCTTTGTTGCTTGTTTCCAAAAACACTTTGATTCCACACTTGAGCTATATCTTCTATCCTAAACTATTTAGGATCTTGTTTTTGTGGAAAAAGAAAAAGGAAAGAGGTTTGTGGTTGAAATATACCACTTGTTGTAAACCCTTGATTTTTTGAGTTGCTCCCTCTTTGGTAGAGGTGGAGATTGTTGTATTGGGTTGTTGGTTTGGATCCCTCTTCGGTAGAGGTGATTGAGTTTGGTTGTAAACCTCTTCGGTAGAGGTGGTTGTTGTTGTTGTTGGTTGTTGGGCCTCGGTGGAGGTTGTTGTTGAGAGAGGAGTTTGGTACTCCTAGAGTTGTAAGAAATCCTCTTTGGTAGAGGTTCCCTCGGTGGGAGTTGAGATAATGGAAATCCTACACGGTGGTGTAGGCGGGGATGTAGAGCAAGGTGCTCGAACCTCGAAACAAATCTTGGTGTTTGCGATTGCTCCCATTGTCTCTCTAACTCTCTCTCATTTACTTTGTGCAAAGCATCATACTTCATCTCATATCATACTTGCTTGTGTTGAGCATATTCTTATTGCCTTGCATTAATTCATATTGCTATATCCTTAATTGCTTGGCTTGATTGTGTGTGCACATTGCTTGAATTGCTTGTGTGTTTGTGCATCACCTATACTCATCCAACAAGAGCTTCACATAGCGCCCTCAACCCATATCTAGGGGAATCAAGAGGAGTTAGTCCAGAGCCTCGCAAGGGGAATTCGGCTACACTTGTTGGATTGTATTAAGTGTGTTGCAAGATTTGCATTAGCTTCCGCATTTAGCGCACTTAGTTTGCATTGAGTTTCTTAGATTAGCAATTTCACCTATTCACCCCCCCTCTAGGTGTTTTTCAATTATTGTAAAACATATTGATACCAATAGAATTTTAACAAATATGAAGTTGAAGCATTTTGATATCAATGATAAACATAATGATCCAAAAATTTTATTTTTCATCAAAAACTTTGTGCTTTTAAAATGTGAGCCAATTGAAAGTTAAGCACATGAAAATCATATATATGTATGAGAAATGAGTATACCAAGTGAAATTGATACATACATATATAAGAAACAAAATATGAGTATATACAAAATAAGTTCATATTGATACCAATTGAAACGATTCAATGATACCAATTGACATAACCATAAGATCAAGTGTATAACTCATAACCTACCACCCTACATATGCTCAAGATAGAAGATTTTCAATGAAGCATACAAGGCATAATCGCCCATCCATTCTCTCATTGATGGTAGGGGTTTTCAAAAATAGATTTGAAAATATTATAGCATTGAAAATCTCTACCAAATGAGGAACAATAACTAGTTAAAATAATTTTTGAAAAACTAGTTAAAGATCCTTCAAAAACATGAAATCAAAACATGTGTATTTCATGAATCATACTAAGTACATAAATATTCAAGCACTCATAGTCCATAAAGCTCAAAATTATCTTGAAAAATAAAAGATGAGTGTTTAAAAATCACGTAAGTAGCGTTTTCATGAAAATTGACATTGAAGCTCAAAAAGATCATAAGTCACATTTTAACAAAACAAAAACATGAGAATTATTTTTCATTAAAACAAAGCACACTTTTAGGTATATGTATGTTTAACCAATTCTAACAATACACATACATATCCTAAACATAAAAGAGTCTATCAAATGTATTTGCATGAAAGCAAGAGACTCACGGGTATACATGTATATTTATTAGATTTGAATTAAAAATACATATACATGAAGTAAAAACATGAAAATTGGCAAAACATGTATAAATGAAAGAATCATCAAAACTAGCCTATACATGTGCATAAAGTGGGTACAAATGAGCATGAAGTGCAAAACATATATAAATCAAATGTAACTCACTATTTGTACATGTATACATGCAAGCTTTGATAAAATCTACATTTAAACTAGTTCATATCACAAGAAGCACAAAAACACATGAAACTAAAACATGAACATGCTACATGATAGTCAAATGAAAGAAGCATGTACATAAAAAATAAGAGTTTAGAGATTGTTACCAACTCCAAAGCTCCAAACATGGTGGTCTTTCCACCAAAACTCCTTGATAGCGATGCATCTGTATATGTGTCCATTAAGTCCAAGTGCATCCACCATCAAGGCACCAAATCTCTCACGGCTTGTGAGAGCCCTCACCTACATCAAAAACAAAAGGTGGGGACTTTGGTACCCATTTTTTCTTGGGTCCTTGGGGGTTAGCTTTGTTGTAAGGCACCCAAACATTTTTATTAGCAAAATTAATATGATGCAACTTGTCATAACAAAATTTTGCTAGATGGCCTTTGCGGCCACAATGTGTACACTTGTACACTTTAGAATGCTTATGTGAATGTTTGTGATCGTGTTGTGCAACATAAGCAAATGCATGATGTGAGTGTGCATGAACATGGGGAACTAGTTTCTTTTGAAACAAGGATTCCAATCTAGTATGGTTAAATGCACAAGAGTTCAAAGTTGAACTCAAACAATCCATTTTATTTTTCAAAACTTTTATCTCATTAGTGGTGGCATGTAAAGCATGATGAGATAAAGAATCATTTTTCTTCTTTTAAAAACCTTTCTTTTTCCTTTTCTTTTTCAAAAATTTTCTTTTTCAAAGAGTTGTTTTCTTGAAAAACAATTTCCTTTTGAGTTTCCACCAAAATAATTTTATCTTTCAAAATAGTGTTTCCTTCACAAAGATCATTTAATTTAGACATAAGAGAAACATTCTCATTTTTCAAATCTTCCTTTTCTTTTTCTAAGCATGCCATTTTATTTTCTAATGAATCTTTTTCATCAACCATGGCATTAAAATTCTTTTTCAAATTTTTATTATCTTTTTCTAAACATGCAATGTTAGATCTAAATGTATCATGTTCTACATGCATGCAAGCAATGTTCTTTTTCAAATTATTATTCTTCTTTTTAATCATGTCATATTTCTCAAGCAATAGTTGACAAAAAGTAGATAGCTCATCATATGACATGTTATTATCCTCATCTCGGATTCGGAAGTTACCTCAAGGGGGTTATCCCTTGGACCATGTAGCACACGTTGGAGGTGTTGCTTCCAACGTCCGAATCGCTCCCCGCATAGTATTGTTCATTTTCACTAAGGGAGAGGAGGGTGTTCCACACTACAAAAGCCAAATCAAAGTTAGAAACTCTAGATAAATAGACATCATCTTGGTTGACTTTAAAGCATGAAGGGCTTTTACATTAGCCTCAAAATTCTTACCATCTAAACAATAAGCATTATTAGTAGTGGCAAGATAAACATGATAACCTAAGGCTTTGAGGTACAAGGACATCTTCACCTGCCATATATGGATGTTAACAATGTCAAACATGGGTGGTGACATGAAGTCCATGGTGTGTGTACAAATATTGTGATTAGCCTAAAAAGAGGATCTTTTACTCTAGGTTGTTAGACCAAAATCAGAGTACCAAGCTCTGATACCAATTAAAGGTTTCACCTAGAGGGGGGTGAATAGGTGAAGGCTAATCTAAAGGTCACTTAATGATGAATGATGCAAATAATGCGGAAGCTAAAAACAATTATGACCAAATAAAACTTTTTGCACTAAACACCAAGTTTAACACAAGAGTGTTGCCGAATTCCCCGTGAAGGGCTCTGGACAAACTCCTCTAGATTCCCCTTGTATGGGTTGAGGTGTCGCGTTGGCTCTCTTGGTTCAATACAAATGTTAGCAAACAACCCAAGCAAGTATATATCAATTATGCACACAAGTATATTATGCAAGTAAAGATGAACCCAATGAAGTAATGCAAGATATAAATAAGAGACAAAGAGAGAGAGAGAGAGAGAGCAATCGCAAACACAAGGGTATGTTTTGAGGTTCGAGCACACTTGCTCTACATCCCCGCCTTCGACACACGAAGGATTTCCACTATGCAAGATCCCACTGGATCTCTCCTCGGTGCCGCAACACCTACAAGCCCTCGGACTCTCTAGTCCCGTACACACCGCAAGCCCACCAGCTCGCCGAGGCCGCACCTCAAACAATGAGTTCGCACCCGAACCCGAAACAACTGAGTCCACACTTGGACCCTAAACAATGCGAACACAACCGTCCGCCTCCTCAAATGAACAAAGTAGAACTTTGGTGATCACAACTCTTGATCACCTAAAATTCTCTCACAATAACACTCCCTATAGGGTAGATAGATCAATGGATGCTCCAGTGTTGGTGTGAGAAAACAAGGATGTGAAAGGTGGAGGAAAACTCAAAGACTTTCTTTTAAACACTTGATAAAACTTTCCTTTAGATAGGAAATATTTGCTCTTTATTTTGTGGAGAAAACCTCTGGAAAGAGTGGGAAAAACTGGCTCTAAAAGAATCTCCAAATCTTGGTGAAAACAGTCCACAAACCCCCAAATATATAGGCTGTCAAAAACTAGCCGTTGGGGTTCTGACAGGCCTGCCGGTCGACCGCCCGGTCGACCGCCAACGGTCAAAAATCCGACCGTTGGAGCCTCCGGTCGACCGGCCCGGTCGACCCAGAAGAACAGAGAGCACTGCTCTCAGTTACGGTCGACCGGCCCGGTCGACCGCACACAGAACTGCCAGACGTGCACGGTTCTGTGCACGTCGGTCGACCGACCTCTGTGCAATGGGTTAACTTAGAGCACAGTTTTGAGGTCTAAAATGTTCGAATTTGGGAATAAGTATATAGGATGAAGTTGTAGATATTGAAGTCTACTTTCTAATTCAACTTAAATCAAATCAATATCAATTCAGAATTGAAAGTTATCAATAAAATACTAAAAGATATCAAATCAGAAAACTGTAAACTATTTTTAGAATAAGAACAGACTTCAACCCAATATTTGATATTCTTAACATTTAAATCAGAAAATAATTATTGAATATTAAATGTAGCTCTAAAAGTCATCTTTAAAATGCAATTTAAATCATGTTAATTGAATATAAGAATCAAAATTTATGAATAGAAAACTAAAGAAGTGTCGAGCAGATCAGCAGAACGGTCGAGAGTTCTAAAATGGTTTTGGTTAAAAACACATGTATAGTTGAAACACCAAAAACCAAAACGGTATTTTTCTAGAACTAAAAATCTTTTATGAAAACACATATAAATCAAGAGTGTGTGTGTGTGATATGAACTTGAGCAATTCACCAACTATTCTATCCTTTACATTTTATCTAAAAAACAAAAATCTTATACCTAGACACAAGTCTTCATCTCTTGACTTAGTCCAAGCTTGATCCAAAAGCTCCTTGGATCACACCGTGCAAGCTCCAAATCTTGGCATTTTATCCTTTGTTGAGCTATGCACCTACTAAGATCTTGATAATGAATCTGTCACTAGTTAAACACAAGATCATTAGTAAACATAACTTCATGAGTTGATCATCATCAAAACTAGGGTGATAGGCCTTTGGGCCAACAATGATAATACTTCAGCTCCATAGTTTTCTACTTTACATGGTCTCTGAGAAAATGAAACCGTGTATCTTTATGTTTGCTCCTCCCATGATGTACTGGGTTCTTTGCAAGTTGGATGGCTGATTTGTTGTCCACAAATATTACAGTTGCTTCTTTTTGTGGATGATCCAATTCCTTTAAAATGTTCCGCAACTAAATAGCTTCACATACAGTAGATGAAGCTGCAACATACTCTGCTTCGCATGAAGATAAGGTCACAACTCCTTGCTTCTTTGAGGTCCATGAAAATGCAGTTGATCTAAGATAAAAGACATAGCCAGTGGTGCTTTTCCTCTCATCTTGGTCACCTCCCCAGTCGCTATCTGAATAGCCTACTAACTCTGCAGTTTCACCATAAGTATAAAATAGACCAAGGTTGAGTGTGCTTTGATATACATTAGAATTCTCTTTGCAGCTAGCCAATGAGACTTCTTCGGTGTCTCCATATAACGACTTACAAGTCCGACTCCATAAACAATATCAGGCCTTGTGATCGTTAAGTACCTCAGGCTACCGACGAGACTTTTGAAAAGAGTCGAGTCTACAAAATCTCCAATTCCTTCTCTTGATAGCTTCATTCCTGTGGATATTGGGGTGTTTACTGGGTTGCAGTTACTCATCTTGAATTTCTCCAAGATCTCCTTCAAGTACTTCTTTTGAGATATAAATATCCCATCTTGTTGTTGCGTCACTTCGATACCAAGAAAGTAGAACATCAATCCATTGTCCGTCATCTCAAATTCATTGAACATCACCTCCTTAAATTCAGCAAGCATCTCATCGCAACTTCCTGTGTATAATAAGTTATCAATATAAAGACAAATTATTAGAAATTCACCTTGATGGTTCCTCTTCATGTAGATGGCATGCTCATAAGAACATTTAGTGAAGCCGTTTTGATGAAGATAACCATCAATTCGGGCATTCCATGCCTATGGTGCCTGCTTTAAGCCGTACAAGGCTTTCTTTAGGTGATATACTTTGTCTTCTTGCCCTTTTACCAGAAAACCTTCGGTTGTTGTACATACATCTCTTCTTCAAGAATACCATTGAGAAATGTTGACTTGACATTTAGATGATATATCTTCCATCTGTGATGACCTGCAAGTGAAATTAATAGTCTCACCGTGTCCAATCGAGCAACTGGTGTAAAGACTTCTTCATAGTCGATGCCGTATTTTTGTATGTAGCCTTTCGCCACAAGCCTCGCCTTGTACCGATCAACCTCACCATCTGCTGTGCGTTTGATCTTGTACACCCATTTGACACCTATCGACTTGTGATTTTGTGGAAGTGTTGTCAACTCCCATGTGTCGTTCTTCTGGATAGCATGCATCTCCTCCTTCATTGCTGATCGCCAATAATCTTCTTCCTTAGCCTCTTGGAAAGTGAGAGGCTCATGATCGGCATATAAACAAAAGAGATTAGTTTCTCCATCTTCTTCTATCTGCTCATAGATCTCCCTGAGGCTTCTCATTTTGATTGGACCTCGTTGCACGGAGGATTCGCTACTACTACCTTCCCCAGAAGATGGAGAACCTCTTGCAGGAGACGGTGTAGCATGTTGAGGAGATGGTGGTGTAGTTGGTGGTGGATCCTCTTGTAGGGGCTCATCAGGTTCATTCACCATGGGTTGCTCTTTGACAGTCTCTTCATTGCTCCAACTCCATGCTTCAGCTTCATTGAAGATAACATCTCTACTAACCACTAGTTTCTTTGTTAGTGGATTGTAAAGCTTGTATGCCTTCGACTCCTCGCTATATCCGATGAAAATGCATTTTTCATCATGATTGTCAAGCTTCTTCCTTTTGACTTCAGGTATTTGAGCATATGCAACACACCCAAAAATTCGTAGGTGTGCGACATTAGGCGTATAGCCGCTCCATGCTTCTTGAGGCGTCTTGCCCTTCACTTGCTTCGTCGAGCACCAGTTGAGCAAGTAGGTTGAACATGCCACAGCTTCCGCCCAAAACTGCTTCGGCAATCCCTTTTCTTTAAGCATGGTTCTTGTCATGTCAAGAATAGTGCGGTTCTTTCTTTCTGCGATGCCATTTTACTGTGGTGTATAGGCAGTAGTAAACTGCCTCTTTATGCCTTGCTTCCTGCAATATTCTTGAAACATATTTGAGGTGTACTCACCATCTCGATCAGATCGGAGAGTTTTTAGCTTATAGCCACTCTCTGCTTCAACAAGAGCTTTAAAATTCTTAAAGGTAGTAAAGGCAGCAGATTTTTCTTTAAGAATGTATACCCATAACTTTCTACTGAAATCATCAATGAAAGTAATAAAATATCTATTACCTTCTAAAGAGACGGGATCTAGCGGTCCGCAGATGTCAGTATGAACAAGTTGTAATGGTGCCTCCGCTCTCCACGATTTTCCATTGGGAAAAGAAAGTCGTGTTTGCTTGCCAATTATGCAAACTTCACAAGTATGACTTGGTGGATCGATTGTTGATAAACCTCGTACCATGCCGGCTGTAGATAGTAACTTCAGGCCGCTGAAATTTAGATGACCGAAGCGAAGATGCCACCTCCATGACTCATTCTTTATGAGTCCTTGAAAACACTTCTCAACTTTTGTGTTTAGATGCAAGGGAAACATGCGGTTCCTTGTCATCTTAATACAAGCTATAAGACCTCCTTTTGCATTTTTCAACTAAAGGTGGTTGTTCTCCATATATACTTTATATCTTTTTTCGAGTAATTGACCGATGCTGAGAATATTACTTTTCATGTTAGGAATATAATAAACATCGAAAATATACTCAGGCTTACCATCCTTTTGATAGATTTTGATCTTCCCTCTGCCTTCAACGGAGAGTTTTGAAGAATCTCCCAAGCTCACACTTCCATGAACTCCTTCTGCGAGTTTCATGAATAGTTCTTTCTTCCCGCACATGTGGTTGCTAGCACCCGAGTCAAGGTACCAAACATCATTCTGCACACTTGAATCATCATGAGTAAGAAGAAGAGTAGAATTCTTACCCATGTCATTTGTTGCTTCAGCAAGATTGGTAAGATCTTCAGTTCTGTGCCAGCAATCTGAGGCATAGTGTCCAAATTTTTGACAGTTGTAGCATTGGACGTTCTTGTTGTTTCCACGTCCAGATGTAAATCTTCCCCGATTGCTTCGTCCTCGACCTCTGAAGCTTTGGAACTCCACTTGATTTTGAGTGGTTTGTTGTGGGGGACCACGTCCCCTACCTCTGCCACGACCACGACCTCTACTATGTGAGCCACGATCATTTAGAGTCAGCTTTGACTTTAATGCTTGTTCCAAGACTATGAAGCCAGTCTTCTTTGCATGCGTTGCTCATGAACTTGGAGAGATCCCAAAAGCTCCTCTATTGAGTTCTCCTCCAAATTCTTGGACTCCTCAATTGCCGCCACCACGTGCTCGAACTTTGATGTGAGAGATCGCAGCAATTTCTCCATCACTCGGATGTCCTCCATCTTCTCTCCATTTCTCCTTATTTTATTCACAATTAGAAGTAATCGTGAATAATAATCGGAGATTTTTTCTTCATCTTTCATTTGAGTGGCTTCAAGATCGCCCCTCAAAGTTTGAAGACGAATTCGCTTCACCTGCTCGACTCCTTTGTAGATGGTAGCAAGGATTTCCCATGCTTCCTTGCTCGTCGTTGCTTCGGCAACTCTCTCGAAGGTAGACTCGTCCAACCCTTGATTGAGTAGAAAACGAGCCTTGCTATCCTTCTTTCTTTGCTCTTTAAGAGCCTTCTTCTCTTCGACGGTGTAGGCGGCTTCTACTTCCGGTGTGGGTTCCTTAAACCCATCAACGATCAGCTCCCACAACTCTTGAGAATTAAATAGAGCTTTCATCTGAATTGACAACTCTCATAGTTATCTTTCAATAACTTGGGCACTTGTGGATCGATGAGATTGTTGGTGGAGGCCATGAGGAGAAGAGGAAACAAGAATTGAACTGGCTCTGATACCAATGGTTGTATACTAATCTACGGACTAATATACTATAATCTAAAATTTTAAGAGGAGAGCAACTTTTTTTTCTTGCTTGCTTGCTTTATTGCTTGATACAAAAAACAAAGAGGTACATGACCTTTTATAGGCTTCAAAACTTACAAGAATAGCAACCTCCAAATTTAAGAATAGCAACCTCCAAATTCAAGAATAGCAACCTCCAAATTGATGATGACTTGCTTGATGATGACTCCTAATTGATGATGACTCATCGTTTCTAAATTGATAATGATGACTCTTCAATCTTTCTAATTAAAGATGATTACTCACTTGATGATAATTGATGATAACTCATCATCATTCAAAAAAGACATTTTTATTTGATATTCTAAAAAAGACAAAATCTTAACATTTTCATTTTTAACAAAATGAAAGTAGACAAGTTTGGTGTCTAAAAAACTATGGAATACATATGTAAAAAGAATTAATCAGCAAGAGACAACCGAGGATAAAATAAATGTACTTTGTTAGAATATTACTTACTTTTTTGGCGGCCCGAGTAAACAGGTTTCATCTACCAATAAAATCTTTGGTAGGCTGGTTTTGTATCCGACATTTACAACAACTGTTTAATTTAGAACAGTAACTTTTTACAATACGAATTTCATTAATATAGTTGAATCTAAATCATATGAGCCAAAAAAAATGTCGGTCCTTTTCTGGCCTTTCCTTATGAACAATTATTGGAAGATCTTTTTCTGAAAGATTTGAAAATTTTTGCTTCTTGAGCGCAGAGAGTTAATTGAAAGATATAAATATGTATATATTTTTTAAATTCTTCCGTGATGAAGGAAAGCTAGCATATGATGTGATCCTTTATATTTATGTGGCAGGTGCATGATTATTTGTGTCACACCTTTCTGTCGCTGCGATCGGCGACATGATGTGAAATTGCTGCCATCAAAATTAATGTGAAAATGTTGCCTCAACAAACACACTGACATATTTTTGTGACACGCAGAGGGAAGAAGACATGGATAAGATTGTCCCAATCTTTGTGGACCATCCTGTATGTAGAACAAATTAACAACGCAGAAAAATATGTTTGAAAGCATATCAGAAACATTCACCCTAGCCAAAAGGCACCTATGCACACGCGGGTGACAGAGAAACACAAGCACCATCAAAATGAAAAAACAAGGAACAAAAAACAGGGTACCGAACGTCATCGGTCACATGAGATCAGAGTCGGTGTCATGTCTCCTATCCAGAGAGTCCTCCGAGTGAGAATAAGAGATGTCGCCCAATGAAGAATTGATCCAGTGCGCCTCGCCATCTCGCTTGCCCTACCTGAAATGAGATTGCTCTGCTAAGAAATAAAAGAAAAGTAAATATGAAAAATCTGATCGAGAGATTCGACCATATTGTTAAAAATTCAATTATTTCTCTCTCTCTCTCTCTCTCTCTCTCTCTCTCTCTCTCTCTCTCCCCCCAAATTCCTCAAGAAGAGGCAGTGGCCGATAAACCCCAAAGCACTCTATCCCTTTTATCAATAGGATCATATCTCCACTTAATTTATGACTGTCGCAGGCTACTCTTTTCTTATCCTCATTTGTCACTCACCTTCACTGTTCGAAGGAAAAACAAAGCCGTTCACAATCTTGCCGCAAGAGCTTCGGAAACTTCAGCTTATCAGTTTTGTTTTCAACATCAGTTCCGTATTGTTTTTAGTGCATATTTTTGCATGGACTTCATTATTCTCACTTGTTAATGAAAGGGGCTATCACGCGTATTCCTTGCAAAAAAATTTAAAAAAAATAAAGATTATTAGATATTTTTGAGAAATAAACGGTGAAAGAAAATATCTAATAATCTTTATTTTCTTTTGACTTAATAGAAATAAAGGTTATTAGATATAATCCCCTCTTTTCACATATAAGATACGCAAAAGCAGTCATTCAATTTTCTCAAAATGTGGCACTTCCCTTCATATACACTACTTGCCAAGCACAAGGAAATAACTTCTTTGGTTGTCTCTGTTAATTACAAGAACAATATTAAATCGATTTTTTTTAGTGAACTACAACTTGATTACACCTTCTCCCGTGCATTACGCACGGAAATTTTTTAATGTACAGTCTTATAACTCACTCTTTCTTGAATCCGTTTTGAGTTTGAAACCATAGTCTAAGTAACATGATTCTTTGTAATTAGAATCATGTATAATCCAAATAGCATTGCTCTTTGTAATTAGAATCATGTTATTCATGTGTTCAAATTGGTTAGTTCAAATTATTTAATTACTTAGGAGAAGAATGCATTACATGCCTCTCAGCCTCCTCTTTTTGGACAAAAAGAGAGTGAATTAAAAAAAAAGGTTAAAATTTTCAATATTATCATAAACTATCATCGTATTCCCAAAAAAACTCTTAAACTATTAAATTCCCCAAATATTATCACAAAATATATTTTCTCACTTTGGTCCTTATAGTGGTTAAAAATGTGACACCGGACAAATGATTGCAGTTTACAGGATCACCGGATCGCCTCTCAGCCTAAGGATCCTGGTCATCCACTTGGCAATTCGTTCGGTTATAACTAATGAATACGTGGGGGTTGTAATGACAAATCAGAATTAAAATTCTCGCTGGTCAAGACTCCCTCGATTATTGTGCATCATGTATAACCAATTACAGCTGGGACGTTACGCGCAGCTATGATCATGGCAGATTAGGAGGTGAAAATCTTGGAAGACATGACCCGGCCCCCTTCCCTTCAATTATAAAATTTTATCCCCTCTTTCTGCACAAGAGATCGCATCCTAGAGAAAAAAAGTAGTAGAGCTTTGAGTCTCACTATAATCTTTTTACTTTAGTGAAACCTCTCTTTTGGCATCGTGATTTTTTCCTCCAGCAAGATTTTTCACTTAAATTCTCTAATGTTTGCATTATTTCATTCTCTATCTTCAAAATCTCATTATATATTGAGTGTAGATAAATTTTGAGGAATTTACCCTTACATTTTGGTGCGTTCGTTGAGAGTTGACTTAAACACTCAAAGTTCTCCTATCCTCGAGCCCTCCTCAAAAAACCTCATCGATATCAGAGATGGCCCCTTCTAAGAAGAGCACCTCCAGAGCCACAATTTCAGCAACCTCGAAAGGCAAATCGATGGTCATTGGAGTTACTAGAGTCATTAACCCTCCTATCCTCTCAGACATTCACGTCAAAGAAGTCAACGAAGAACTCTCTCCTCCAGCTATCATTCCCGAGGTGAGGATAAATCAGCTTGAAGCATAGCACCTCACGAAAGGTCAACTTCTCCAGATATTTGCCTCTCCAAAAATAATTGGAAGAGCAGCGAGTAGAGACGGCTCGTAAACATGAGCAAGCTGCCCTGAAGAGAGACGTAACCGCTTGCATCCAAAATCATCTCCTTACTCAGATCGAGATCCTCCAGAAGTTGCAGCCTTTTGAGCATCCCAAGGGGGAGGGTTCTCGACCTCCTCTGTTTTCATCCTCGTCTGTGGAAATCGTTCGCATCATAGCAATCGGAAATGCGACAGGTCACTCTCCCCGAGTGACAGCTAGAATTTCGAGAACTTAGTCGTCGTAGGTCTTGAAGATCCCCTGAGTGAAGGACATAGAGGAAATCATTTGGAAGCAAGTTTATAGAGACAGACAGCTGCTCCAGAAGGAGACAGAACCCTACAGTTTGACCATCCTCAACTCACCCCTCTCCGAGGAAATCACCTCTCATCGCTTTTTGAAGAAGTTTGTGATGCCAAGTTTCAAACACTACTCAGGAGCGACTGACCCCATCCAACATCTCTGCTAATACCAGGATAAGATGGCAGTCCATTCTCGCGTTGATACGCTTCTGAATCGTGTGTTCCCGTTTAGTCTCAAAGGCGCCACCTACGACTGAAAATTCACTTCCAAGTCAATCTCTCCGGAATTTTGAAGAAGTAAGGCGGCCCTTCTACCACCAATATGCTTTTCGACGAGAGCTGAGGAGAAAAAACAACCTCCTGTAATCACCTAGAGGGGGGGTGAATAGGTGACTAGCTAATCTAATGGTCAATTAATGCGGAATAAAAATAATTTATGCAAACTAAAACTTCTCAAGCTAAACACATTAAGTATAACGTAAGAGTGTAGCCGGATTCCCCGTGAAGGGCTCTGGACTAACTCCTTAAGATTCCTCTAGATAAGAGTTGAGGTGCGCGTTGCCTCTTTTGGTTGAATACAAGTGTTAGCAAATAATCCCCAAGCATATAACAATTAAGCACACAATATATCAAGCATATAAAGATAAAGACAATATAAGCATGCAAGATATAAAGACAAGTAAGAGACAGAGAGAGAACTTGCAAACACGGGAGAATTATTTCGAGGTTCGAGCACACTTGCTCTACGTCCCCACCTTCAACACTATGAAGGATTTTCTCTAAAATCGATCCTACCAGATCACTTGGTGTCGCAACACCTACAAGCTCTTTGGACTCTCTAGTCTCTCTCTTGTTCCCGCAAGAACAACACACCGCAAGCCCACTAGCTTGCCGAGGCCGCACCTCTACAATGAACTCTCACTAGAACTCGAAACACCACGAACCCGCAAGTCTGCCTCCTCAAAACAAGAATGAGAACTTTGGTGATCATAACACTTTGATCACCAAAATCACTCTCACAATAACACTCCTATAAGATAGATATATTAAAGGATAGCTCAAGTGTTTGTGAGAAAAACAAGGATGAAAGTTGTGTTGAAAAACTCATGAAACTCTTTTAAAAACACTCTTGATAAACTTCCTTTTGAATTGGAAATATTTGCTCTCAAACTAGTGGAGAAAACTTCTGAAATGGATGGGAAAAACTAGGTTTAAAACTCTCCAAAAAACTTATTTAAAACAGTCCAAGAAACCCCCATTTTATAGGCCTAGAAAAAATTAGTCATTGGGGCAAAACAACAGCCTGGACGGCTGTCGGTCGACCGGCCCGGTCGACCGCCAACGGTCAAAAATCCGACCGTTGGAGCCTCAGTTGAGCGGCCCGGTCGACCGTGGCCTGGAACAGAGAGCAGAGCTCTCTGCCGGTCGACCGACCCGGTCGACCGGGGCTTTCCAGAGAGCAGAGCTCTCTAGACGGTCGACGGGTCGGTCGACCAGCCCTCCAGTCAGACCTGGCGTGCACGTATGTACACATCAGTCGACCGACTCGGTCGACCGACACTTGGCTCGGTCGACCGGCAGAAGCCAAAACAGGACATTTTAGAGATTGAAAACTTGATATTTTTCTTTTAATAAAATCCCATAAAATCTCTAAAAATCAACAAAAATAAGTTTAATATAATACTTTGATAAACAAACATGTTTGAGTAAAATCAAGATATGTTACAAACATTTTGAACTATTTTTATAGCTTAGAAATTTTGGCTCAAAACAGAAACTGTATTTTTTCAAATTGGTTTTTCCAAAACTTCTCCAAATACAAAAACAAGATATTTTAAACACTTTTAAAGCATAGAGTGTATGGATATGATCCACTACACATAAAAAATGAAATATCTATATTTTTGACAATTAAGCTCTAAAAAAGGTTTTTATAGTTTTTAACCAAAACCATTTTTCCAAAATAAAAAACCCTTTTGTACTTTTCAAAATGAAAACTCTTTTCCAAAGTGAAAACTCTTTTATTAAAATACAAATAAATCTTGTGTGTGAGTGTATATGGTATACTTGAGCAATCCACCAACTATTCTATCCTTTACATTTTATGTAAAACAAAATCTTAATAAAACAAATGTAGATACAAGTCTCCTCTTGAAGGTCTTCACTTGAAAATCTTTTTCTCCTTCTTAATTTGGTCTAAACTTGATCCAATGAGCTAGACTCCTCTTGAGTACTTGATGTGGTCTCTATGCACAAGCTCTTGAATCAACACATGCTAACTCCAAAACTTGACTTTAAATTCTTTGTTGAAGCTAAACACCTACTAAGATCTTGATCACAAATCTGAGACTAATTAAACACAAAATCATTAGTACTATAACTACATGAGTTAATCATCATCAAAACTAGAGTGATGGGCCTTTGGGCCAACAATCTCCCCCTTTTGATGAAGACAAAACTCATGGAGTTATATATGCATGGATTAAAATAAAGCTTCAAAGAAACTCCCTCTTAACTCATGCATAACAAAAAAAAACAAATATATATAGCAACGAAGCACATGAAACTAAACAAATGTATATGTATCAATAAGCAGTGTGAAAGAAACACGCATACCAAAACCTTCTCCCCCTTTTTGTTTAAAATATCAAAATCATTTTGCCATTTTGTAAAAAAAAGATGCATAAACACGATGCATAAACATGCATAAACTCAATATATGCAAGAATTCAAATATGCATATATAAACTCAAAATCTTTCTCCCCTTTTTGTATAAAGTAAGAAAAAATATGCATATATACTAAAATACTTCTCCCTTTTTTTGTCAATCATCAACAAAGGGGTTAAAGTAAACACAAAATAATGTTTTTCTCTCTTTTTTAAAAAAAATAAAAATCAACAAAGGGGTGAAATCAAATCAACCAATAAAGAGATATATGTGATATACATTCATGAAGAGGAAGACGCTAAGTTAACTTCTCTACATACATGCATTACATGAAGAAGAGATGACAAGCTCTAATTCACATACCACATAATATGTAATGCATAAGAGGAGATGTGAAGCTCCCCTATACACGTGTATCGCATAAAGAAGAGTTGTCAAGCTCCTGAATATAAGATACACTCAACATGAATTTATATGTAGAAGAGATGTTAAACTCCGCTTGCATATAAGCAATACATATCAAAGCATTTTTAAATCAAATTTTGATAATTACTAAAAACAAATTTTGAAGTTTACTCAAGGTAATAAAACACATTTTGAGATACCTTTGTAAATAAACAAAAATTTTAAGATACTAATTGTAAATAAACAATACAAATTTTGAATTGTCTTAATTTTGAGATATCAATCAAAACATTTTTAAGAATTCAATTGTAACTAAACAATACAAATTTTGAAAATTTTCTTAAATCAACAAATTAAGATATCACAAGATATAGATACCATATAAAATAGGGAATTTGTGATACCAATTGAAATTGAAAAATAGAAATCTAAACATTTTTACATTTTGATACCAATGAAAGAAAAATATTTGATACCAATTTAAATTTACATCAAATTTTGAAATCAAATAGAAATACATGATAAATTTTGATACCAAGTAGGTAAAACATGTTGATACCAAATGAAATTTAAATCGAATTAGAAATTGAAATATATTGATACCAATTGAAATACATGGATATCAATTAAATTAAATAGATACCCATTGAATTTTATTATAAATTATGACATCATAAAATACCTATTGAAAATAATGCATAAGCTTATTAAAATACCAATTGAGATACCAATTGAAAATCAAGATTTGAATTAAGCTTAGCATAAACATGTAAATATCTTGTAGATCAAGCACAAACAAATCATATATATGTATGAAAATGAAAAATACCAATAGAAATTGATATTATATGAAATGAAGCATACATATATAGGAAAAAAATATGAGTATATACAAAAAAAAAATAATCAATTGAGATACAATTGAAAATATGATGTAAATTAAGTATATAACTCATAATAAGCCACCCTTTTCATGCACAAGATAAAAGATTTTTAATAAGGCATACAAGGCATGCTCGCCCATCCGTCCGCCCTTAACGGGTTGGTAGGGTTTTCAAAAATTAGAGTTTGAAAATATTTTTATTGTGAAAACACTACCAAATGAAGAATAAATAACTAGTTAAAAGTAATTTTTGAAAAACTAGTTAAAGATCCTTCAAACACGAAATCAAATCATATGAATTCATAAAGCATGCTAAAAACACAAGAATTGACACCGAAATATATAAGGCTCAAAATATCTCATGAAAACAATGTCATGAGTAAACAAATGAAATGTGAGTGTACCATAATCATGTGAGTAGCATTTTAATGAACTTAAGCAATAAGGCTCAAAAACATCAATCATGTGAAAAACATGAAAATTCATTTTTCATATAAAGATGAAAATCATAAAAATTTATTTTTCATCTAAAAACAAACTTTAAGGTATATGTATGATTTATCCAAAGTTAACAATATACATACATATCCTAAACTAAAATGAGTCAATGATATGATTTGCATAAAGGTAAGAAACTCAAGGGTATACATGTATATTATTAGATTTAGATAAATATAATATATACATGAAACAAAACATGAAAATAGACAAAATATGTATAAATGAGAGAATTATCAAAACTAGGCTATAAGTGTGCATGTAATGAATACAAATGAGCAATGAAGTGCAAACATATATGAATCAAATGTTGCTCACTACTTGTACACGTATAAACACAAGTTTTGACAAAAATTACATCTAAACAAGTGTTCACCACATGAAGCACAAATACAAAACATGAATATTTTAACAAACACTAACACATGCTAAAAATCATCAATTATAAATGCATGTAAATAAAATAGGAGTTTAGAGATAGTTACTAAACCAAAGAACTATACTCTAAGTCTCCAAAACATGGTGGTTATCTCACCAAACCTCCTTGACAGTGGTGCATCAAATGTACGTCCATCAAATCCATGTGCATCCACCATCAAGGCACCAACTCTCTCACAATTTGTAAGAGCCCGCACCTACATCAAATACAAAAGGTGAGAATTTTGGTACCCATTTTCTTTTGGGTCCACGAGGGTTAGCATTGTAAGGAACCCAAACATTCTTATTAGCAAAATTTAAAGACTTAATTCTATCATAACAAAATCTTGCTAAATGGCCTTTGCGGCCCCAATGTGTACACTTGTACACTCTACTATGCACGTGTGAATGAGTATGATCATGGCGTGCAAAGTGTGCATAAACATGTTGTGGGTGATGTGCATGAACATGGGGAACTTGTTTCTTTTGAAATAAGGATTCCAATCTAGAATGATTAAATGCACATTTATTCAAAGTTGAGCTCAAACATTCTATTTTATTTTTCAAAAATTTAACTTCATTTTTATCAATAGTTGTGGCATGAAAATCATAATCAACAAACTTTTTCTTTCTAGAAATATTAACTTTTTATTTTTTAACAATTTTTCTTTTTAAAGAGTTGTTTTCATTCAAAGCAACTTCCTTTTGTTTTTCCACCAAAACAATTTTATTTTTCAATGAAGTATTTCCTTCACAAAGATCATTTAATTTAGAAAGTAAGGAAATATTTCATTTTTCAAACATTCATTTTCTTTTGAAACATTTTCAAATTTAGTTTGAAAAGAGTCTTTTTCTTTTAACAAACAATCAAATTTATTTTCATTTTCTTGTTGTCCTTTTTAAGCATGTCATATTTTCTAGAAGTTGTTGACAAAATGAAGCAAGTTCATTGTAAGACATATCAACATCCTCTTCTAGCTCGGATTCGGTGTTTACCTCAAGGGGATTATCCCCTTAGACCATGTAGCACACGTTGGAAGCGTCACTTCTAACATCCGAGTCACTCCCCGTATAATATTGTTCTTGTTCGCCAAGGGAGATGATGGTGTTCCATACTACAAAAGCCGAGTCAAGATTAGTAACCCTACATAAATAATCATTATTTAGGGTACTCTTCAAAGCATGAATGGCTTTTGAGTTAGCCTCAATATACTTGCTATTTGAACAATATAAATCTTTAATAGTAGTAAGATAAACATGAATGCCTAGGCCTTTGAGATACATAGACATCTTAACCTTCCATGTTTGAATGTTAAGAATGTCAAAGGTGGGAGTGTTGGCCCAGAGGCCTTCCACTCTAGTTTTGATGATGATTAACTCATGTAGTTATGTTTACTAATAATCTTGTGATGTTTAATTTCAGATATTTAAACAAGATATTAGTAGGTGATTTGCTTCAACAAAGGTGTTTTGAAGCGTTTCACATGGTGATTCAAGGCCTGAGCGTCAAAGTTCATATCTAACACTCGTTGGAGTCAAGCTCGGTGGATCACGGTGTGGATCGAGTCGGCTTGAAGACAGAGCTCGTCAAGTAGACTTCGGTACTTAGTTTAGTTTATGTTTTTAGATCCATTTGTAGAGACTAGATAGTGTGATATGCTCAAGTTCACAACACACACGTTTCATGTTTTGGTTTTCGGTTTTTGGTTTAACCGATCTTGGTTTTCATGAATAGATAGATTCAAAATAAGTTTATATTGTTTAAATGTATATTAGATATGTTCTATATACATGTATACTTCATATCTTAAACAAACTTATTTTGGTTTGCCTAGTCATGTGTTTGGAGTTTTGTGTTTTAACAAAACATATTTTCGGATTTATTGTCAAAAACTATGATATATATATATATTTTTGTATATTGTATTTATATCCATATGCAACATGCTTCAATATTGTTTCATATCATGTTTTTGTATTTGGATGAGTTTGGACAAAACGAATTTTCAATTCAAAAATCCAAGTTTTAGGAAATACAGTTTTTGGTTTTCGGCAAAATTTGTAAGTCACATAAATGGTTCAAAAAGTTTGAAATATGTGTTAAAATTTTTCACACATGTTTATATATTAATGTATTATACTCAAACTATTTTTGTGGATTTTTAGAGAATTTATGAGATTTTTTATGATATTAAATACCCAAGTTTTCAGTCCCGTATTGCTGCCTGCCAGGCTCTGGCGGTCGACCGGACCGGTCGACCGGACCCAGAGTCGGTCGACCGACGTACACAAAACGTGCATGCTGACCAGCCACTTGGGCCGGTCGACCGAGCGGTCGACCGACTGCAAGTACCCCACTCTCAGGTGGGGGCGGTCGACCGGACGGTCGACCGTGAGGCTTGCCACGGTAGACCGAGCGGTCGACCGGCCAGAGAGCATTTGCTCTCTGGAATTGGCATGGTCGACCGGGCGGTCGACCGGAGGCTCCAACGATCAAATTTTTAATCGTTGGCGGTCGACCGGGCCGGTCGACCGTCAGCCGCCAGGGCTGAAAAACAGCCCCAACGGCTAGTTTTTCATGGGGCTTATAAATACCCCATTTGAGGCCAGTTTTTAAAAAGTTTTTCAAGAGTAAAAATCCACCTATTCTCTAGTGTTTTAAAAGCAAGTTTTTCAAAAGAGTTTGTTGTTTTTAAAGATCTATCTTCATTTGTTTCCAAGGGTTGGAAAAATCAAAGAAAAATAGAGATTTGGGATATTTGTCTTGTTCTTCATTTCTATCAAATTTAAAGTGTTTTCTTAAGTATTTTTTTTGTTATTTGATTTCCAAACACCTTGATTTCTCACACTTGATCTTACATACTATCCTATCTAATTAGGATTTTTGTTTTTATGAGAAAGAGATAGTTTATGGTTGTGGAAACCACCAAGTGTTGTACCCTCCCTATTTGTTATATCCCTCTTGTGTAGAGGTTGATTTTGGAGTGGTGGTTAGCTCCCTCTAGTGAGAGGTTGAGATTGTAAGTAGCTCCCTCTAGTGAGAGGTTGAGGTTGTGGTTTGCTCCCTCTAATGAGAGGTGGAGTTGTGTTGGATTTGTATCCCTCTTAGTGAAGAGGTGGATTGTGGTTGTTTGGCTAGGTGCCTACCCCTCTTGTGTGAGGTGGTATTTGTGAGAGGTTGTATTGGTTGAGAGAGGAGTTGTGTACTTCTGATTGTATTGCCCCAAATCCTCAGTGGAGGTTCCCCTGTGTGGGAGTCCTGTGTGGACAAGTTAGCGGATTGAAAATCCTTCTGGGTGAAGGCGGGGACGTAGAGCTGGGTGCTCGAACCTCGAAACAAATCTTGGTGTTTGCATTTGATCCATTGACTCTTACTCTCTCTCTTTACTTTGTGCCTTGCATCATTTCATATTGCACATTCATACTTATATGCTTGGCTTGGTTGTGTGTGCCTCACTTGTGCTTAACCACGAGAGCTTCATATAGCACCTCAACTCTTATTCAGTGGAATCAAGAGGAGTTAGTCCAGAGCCCTTTACCGAGAATTCGGCTACACTCGTTAGTTGCATTTAGTGTTGTTGCAATTAAGTTTTAAATTTCGCATTTAGTTCATTAGATTAGCCGTACACCTATTCACCCCCTCTAGGTGTACTTTCAATTGGTATCAAAGCCTACGCTCCTGATATTTGATTTAACCACCTAGGAATGTAATCTTGGTTAGCTAATCTATCATTTGCATTTACACATATATATTGTTTACACACACTCATGGATTGCTTGTCTCCTCTCATGTTTGATGTCTCTAACATTGACATGTGAAAATTTAGGATGTCCATGTACTTGAAAACCCTAGGCTTGCATGTTTTCCTTACTGCTACCAAGAAATCCTATCTTGATGATAGCAAGCATATAGAGGCCAATGCACAAGCCCTTGAAGCACTTAAAAGCACGCTAAATAAAGAATATTTGTGCTTAGTTTCTAACTGTGATTCCGCCTTTGTAGTGTGAAACACGTTGACCACCTCCAAGCTTCAATTGCTAATCCAAACGGAGGTTGAATCTAGTGAAAAATCTGAGCAACAATGCTACATGGTCCAAGGGAATGACTCCCTTGAGGTATTTTCGGAATCTCAATTAGATGATGTTGATGCTAATTCTTCTAGTAATTGATCCAAATGCTTTGAATGAAGAACTTTCTATTATGTGTGAAAATTGCTAGAAAAATATAATCTTTGAAAAAGAAAAGTCTAGGACTTAACAATGAAAATGAAAATTTATCTTCTAGATTTGATTTGGTTTTGCAAGAGAAGGAAGAGATTTCTAGTGAACGTGACTCACTTAAAGCTCGACTAGACCTTGCCTAAAGGAAAATGAATTTTTGAAATCTAAAAATGATTATAATGAAGTTTTAAAGAAAAATAAAGCTATAACTTCAAAACTTGATTTTGTTATGAAAGAGAATGATTTCTTGAAAATAAAAATTGCTTCAATTTCAAGGATTTAGAAGTTTGTTTAAAGAAAAATGAATCTTTGAAATTGATATTGATTCATATGTTTACCATGCTAGTGTAGCTTCACCTAGCTCACCTATTGCATGCACCTCTTCTTCTAGGATTGATAATGATGTTTGTTTGTTAAAGAAGAATGTGGATTATTTGGGCTCCACTTTAAGCCGTTGTGCCATGAACCACTCACGGTTGGAATCTATGTTTCGAAAGAAATAAGTTCCATCTTTGCATGCACACCATACACGGCATACACATGCTCCTCACGGACACACTCATAACACGATGTATGCTCATGTGTACACTTGTACACATTGTGGACGTAAGGGCCACCTTGCTAAATTTTGCTATGATCGTTTACATGATTCAAATTTAGCAAATAAGTTTGTTTGGGTTAGGAAAGGAACTAACCCCCATGGACCCAAAAGAGTGTGGGTACCAAAGACCACCCCTATTGTATTTGATGTAGGTGTGGGCTCTCGCATGACGTGAGAGTAATAGTGCCTTGAGGTGGATGCGTTCCGAGCTTAAAGAGGACTATTTGGATGCATCACTTTCAAGGAGAGTTTGGTGGGAGGACCACATTATTTGGAGATTTGGAGAGTTGCCTTCATGGTTTTTGATAACGGTCTCTTACTCCTCATTTATGTTTATATGCATTTCATGTCATTGATTCTAGCATGTTTGATGTTTATTGATTATTATGTTAAATGTCATGATAATTAGGCCTATGACATACATGTATAGTATTTGAGATCACCCATGTTTAATATGGACCCATATTTTGTGTTCTCTCCATGTTTTAGCTATCATGTATATCATAGATCTAATGCATGTTCATTTGTCATATTGATCATATGAGATTTTGTTTTGAGTTTCTATGCTTCATGTTTTGATTACATGTTTAGATGTTAGTTTTCATTAAAACTTGGATATATACTTGTACAACTAATGAGCCACAAATAGATTATTATATGTTTGTACTTGAATGCTCATTTGTACTTATTAGATGTACTAGTATAGTCTAGTTTTGATGATTCATACATTTTGACTTGTATTCACCATTTTGTACATGTTTTCTTGTTTATGGTTTACTTCATGTATATGTCTATCTTGTCCAAACTATTTTCTATACATATACATCCTTTGAGCCACTTGCCTTCATGCATATACTTTTGTGGACTCGTTATGTTTGGATATGTATGTATATGGTAGTTTGTACATGACATACATATACCTTGAAGGATTCTAGTTTTGATGATTTTCATATTTTAAGGAATTTCATAATTGAGCTTATTGCCTATTTCCATGACTTGTCTTTCACAAAACTTGTATACTCACATTATTTAATGTTTTCTCATGATTTTGTTTTCATGAGTACAATTTGTGCTTTATAGATTTTGAGTGTTTAGTGATCATGTGATTTACATATTTTTCATGAAATACATTTTTTTATTTTATTCCTTACTTGAAGGATTTCGTACTAGTTTTCAAATTTTTTATATAACTAGTTCATATTCTTCATTTTGGAAGAGGTTCAATTATGCTAAACTATTTTCAAACCTATTTTTGAAAATCCTTTCCATGCATAGGTGGTCGGATGGGCGAGCATGCCTTGCAAGCTTTATTGAAAATCTTTTACCTTGTGCATATCAAGGGTGGTAGGTAATATGAGTTATACACTTGATCTTGTTATGTTTTTCAATTGATATCATTGGATCCTTTCAATTGGTATCACCATTGACATTCCTTTTGTATACTCATATATGTTTTTATACATGTATGCTTTCATTTCAAATAGTATCAATTTCGATTGGTATTTAATTTTTCATACATATATATGTTTTATTTGTGCTTACTATATCTCTATATCTTTGAGCATAAATTTTGGTTATGCTAAGCTTGAATTCTTTAATGACTATTATATTTTAATTGATTATATTTCAATTGGTATCATCTACAAGCTTATGCATCACTTTGATTGGTATTTCATAAAGGGGGAGAAAATTCATATTTCACCTTTCAATTGGTTTGTTATTTTACTCTCACACTTTATGTTGAAAATAATTGAAAAAGAATATTGATTATTTTTAGTATCATATGCTTTTTAATGAAAAATTACTTTCAATTGGTACTAATCTTTTCAAATTAGTATCAAGATTACCCATATGTTTTACTTTCAACATTCAATTGGTATCAAGATTACCCATAAGTTTTACTTTTAACTTTCAATTGGTATCAAGATTACCTATAAGTTTTACCTTCAATTGGTATGTTTTATTGAGAAAAATTCAAAATTTTGTTTTTAATGAGAAAAAAAAAAAGGTTTTGATGTGTATTGCCTATATGCAAGGAGAGCTTAACATCTCTTCTACATATAGATTCATATTGAGTGTATCTTATATTGAGGAGCTTGATAACTCTTCTTTATACGGTACACGTGTGTAGGGGGAGCTTCACATCTCCTCTTATGTATTGCATACTATGCGTTATGTGAGTTAGGGCTTGTCATCCCTTCTTCATGTAATCATATCTGTAGGGAAGCTAACTTAGCGTCTTCCTCTTCATGAATGTATATCGCATATAACTTTTTATTGGTTGATTTGTTTTTACCTCCTTGTTGATTTTTGTTTTTAACAAAAAGGGAGAGAACATTGTTTTGTTTTTACTTTAACCCCTTTGTTGATGATTGACAAAAAGGGGGAGAAATATTTAAGTTTATATGCATGTATTTGAGTTTATATGCATGTATTTGAGTTTATATACATATTTCTTGTTTATATAAAAGTTTTTATTGATTACCTTTCAATTGGTGTTAA
The DNA here is from genome assembly GCA_038442645.1 of Agave tequilana. NCBI lineage: Eukaryota > Viridiplantae > Streptophyta > Magnoliopsida > Asparagales > Asparagaceae > Agave > Agave tequilana. The sequence goes on along the minus strand of JAVJIF010009008.1, from coordinate 140,491 downwards.
GAGTTTTTATTGATCGGTATCAAAAGCTTTTATGTTTTATTGATGAATTTTTCAATTGTAATTTTTATTGGTATCAAGAGCATGTTTATTTTAAATATTTTTTATTGGTATTAAGAGCATGTTTGTTTCATTATGCATGTTTATGCATATTCATGTTTAGTATTCATTGCATATCTTATTGTTTATTGATATGCATGAGTTAAGGGAAGCTTCCTTGAAGCTTAACTTTAATCCATGCATATATAACTCCATGAGTTTTGTCATCATCAAAAAGGGGGAGATTGTTGGCCCAGAGGCCTTCCACTCTAGTTTTGATGATGATTAACTCATGTAGTATATTTACTAATAATATTGTGATGTTTAGTTTTAGATATTTAAACAAGATATTAGTAGGTGATTTGCTTCAACAAAGGTGTTTTGAAGCGTTTCACATGGTGATTCAAGAGCCCGAGCGTCAAAGTTCATATCTAACACTCGTTGGAGTCAAGCTCGGTGGATCACGGTTTGGATCGAGTCGGCTTGAAGACGGAGCTCGTCAAGTAGACTTCGGTACTTAGTTTAGTTTATGTTTTTAGATCCATTTGTAAAGATTAGATAGTGTGATATGCTCAAGTTCACAACACACACGTTTCATGTTTTGGTTTTCGGCTTTGGTTTAACCGATCTTGGTTTTCATTAATAGATAGAATCAAAATAAATTTACATTGTTTAAATGTATATTAGATATGTTCTATATACATCTATGTTTCATATCTTAGACAGACTTATTTTGGTATGCCTATTCATGTGTTTGGAGTTTTGTATTTTAACAAAACATATTTTCAGATTTATTGTCAAAAACTATAATATATATATATTTTTTGTATATTGGATTTATATCCATATGAACATGCTTCAATATTGTTTCATATCATGTTTTTGTATTTGGATGAGTTTTGGACAAAACGAATTTTCAATTCAAAAATCCAAGTTTTAGGAAATACAGTTTTTTGTTTTTGGCAAAATTTGTAAGTCACATAAATGGTTCAAAAAATTTGAAATATGTGTTGAAGTTTTTCGCACATATTTGTATATCAATGTATTATACTGAAACTATTTTTGTGGATTTTTAGAGAATTTATGAGACAGATCCATTTTGTAAGTTCGTTATTACGGGTAATTTTTACAAAAGATCAGACTAATGACGTATACAATACCTGAATTATCGTTTTTTATGATATTAAATACCCAAGTTTTTAGTCCCGTATTGCTGCCTGCCAAGCTCTGGCGGTCGACCGGACCGGTCGACCAACGTGCACAAAACGTGCACGCTGGCCAGCCACTTGGGCCGGTCGACTGAGCGGTCGACCGACTGCAAGTACCCCACTCTCGGGTGGGGGCGGTCGACCGGACGGTCGACCGTGAGGCTTGCCACGGTCGACCGGAGGCTCCAACGATCAAATTTTTGACCGTTGACGGTCGACTGGGCCGGTCGACTGTCAGCCGCCAGGGCTGAAAAATAGCCCCAACGGCTAGTTTTTCATGAGGCTTATAAATACCCCATTTGAGGCCAGTTTTTAAAAAGTTTTTCAAGAGCAAAAATCCACCTATTCTCTAGTGTTTTAAAAGCAAGTTTTTCAAAAGAGTTCGTTGTTTTTAAAGATCTATCTTCACTTGTTTTCAAGGGTTGGAAAAATCAAAGAAAAATAGAGATTTGGGATATTTGTGTTGTTCTTCATTTCTATCAAATTCAAAGTGTTTTGCCAAGTATTTTTTTGTTATTTGATTTTCAAACACCTTGATTTCTCACACTTGAGCTTACATACTATCCTATCTATTAGGATCTTTGTTTTTGTGAGAAAGAGATAGTTTGTGATTGTGGAAACCACCAAGTGTTGTACCCTCCCTATTTGTTATATTCCTCTTGTGTAGAGGTTGATTTTGGAGTGGTGGTTAGCTCCCTCTAGTGAGAGGTTGTGATTGTGGTTAGCTCCCTCTAGTGAGAGGTTGAGGTTGTGGTTTGCTCCCTCTAGTGAGAGGTGGAGTTGTGTTGAATCTGTATCCCTCTTAGTGAAGAGGTGAATTGTGGTTGTTTGGCTAAGTGCCTACCCCTCTTGTGTGAGGTGGTGTTTGTGAGAGGTTGTATTGGTTGAGAGAGGAGTTGTGTACTCCTGGAGGTTCCCCTATGTGGGAGTCCTGTGTGAACAAGTTAGTGGATTGGAAATCCTTCTGGGTGAAGGCGGGGACGTAGAGCTGGGTGCTCGAACCTCGAAACAAATCTTGGTGTTTGCGTTTGATCCATTGACTCTTACTCTCTCTCTTTACTTTGTGCCTTGCATCATTTTATATTGCACATTCATACTTATATGCTTGGCTTGGTTGTGTGTGCCTCACTTGTGCTTAACCACGAGAACTTCATATAGCACCTCAACTCTTATTCAGAGGAATCAAGAGGAGTTAGTCCAGAGCCCTTTACCAGGAATTCGGCTACACTTGTTGGTTGCATTTAGTGTTGTTGCAATTAAGTTTTAAATTCCGCATTTTGTTCATTAGATTAGCCGTACACCTATCCACCCCCCTCTAGGTGTACTTTTAGGGAGGTGACATGAAATCCATATGTGTGTACAAATATATGATTAGCTACAAATGAGGATCTTTAACTCTAGGTTATAAGACCCAAATCAAGAGCACTTGGCTCTGATACCAATTGTAATCACCTAGAGGGGGGTGAATAGGTGACTAGCTAATCTAATGGTCAATTAATGCGAAATAAAAACAATTTATGCAAACTAAAACTTCTCAAGCTAAACACACCAAGTATAATATAAGAGTGTAGCCGAATTCCCCGTGAAGGGTTCTAGACTAACTCCTCAAGATTCCTCTAGATAAGAGTTGAGGTGCGCGTAGGCTCTCTTGATTGAATACAAGTGTTAGCAAACAATCCCCAAGCATATAACAATTAAGCACACAATATATCAAGCATATAAAGATAAAGACAATATAAGCATGCAAGATATAAAGACAAGTAAGAGATAGAGAGAGCAATCGCAAACACGGGAGAATTGTTTCGATGTTCGAGCACACTTGTTCTACGTCCCTGCCTTCAACACTATGAAGGATTTCCACTAAAATCGATCCCACCAGATCACTTAGTGCCGCAACACCTACAAGCTCTTTGGACTCTCTAGTCCCTCTCTTGTTCCCGCAAGAACAACATACCGCAAGCCCACTAGCTTGCTGAGATCGCACCTCTACAATGAGCTCTCACTAGAACTCGAAACACCGCGAACCTGCAAGTCCGCCTCCTCAAAACAAGAATGAGAACTTTGGTGATCACAACACTTTGATCACCTAAAACCACTCTCACAATAACACTCCTATAAGATAGATATATCAATGGATAGCTCAAGTGTTTGTGAGAAAAAAGGATGGAAGTTGTGGTGAAAAACTCAAGAAACTCTTTTGAAAACAGTCTTGATCAACTTTCTTTTGAATTGAAAATATTTACTCTCAAACTAGTGGAGAAAACTTCTGAAATGGATGGGAAAAACTAGGTTTAAAACTCTCCAAAAAACTTGTTTAAAACAGTCCAAGAAACCCCCATTTTATAGGCCTAGAAAAAACTAGCCATTGGGGCAAAACAACAGCTTGGACGGCTGTCGATCGACCGGCCCGGTCGATCGTCAACGGTCAGAAATCTGACCATTAGAGCCTCGGTCGACCGTAGCCTGGAACAGAGAGCAGAGCTCTCTACCGGTCGACCGAGCCGGTCGACCGGGCCTTTTCAGAGAGCAGAGCTCTCTGGACGGTCAACCGGGTCGGTCGCCGGCCCTCCAGCCAGACTTGGCGTGCACGTTTGTGCACGTCGGTCGACCGACTCGGTCGACCGACTCCTGGCTCAGTCGACTGGCCCGGTCGACCCGCAGAGGCCAGAACAGGACAATTTAGAGATTGAAAACTTGGTATTTTTCTTTTAATAAAATCCCGTAAAATCTCTAAAAATCTACAAAAATAAGTTCAATATAATACTTTGATAAACAAACATGTTTGAGTAAAATCAAGACATGTTACAAATATTTTGAACTATTTTTGTAACTTAGAAATTTTGGCTCAAAACAGAAACCGTATTTTTCCAAATTGGTCTTTTCAAAACTTTTCCAAATACAAAAATTAGATATTTTAAACACTTTTAAAGCATAGAGTGTATAGATATGATCCACTACACATAAAAGATGAAATATCTATGTTTTTGACAATTAAGCTCTAAAAAAGGTTTTTATAGTTTTTAACCAAAACCATTTTTCCAAAATAAAAAACTCTTTTGTACTTTTCAAAATGAAAACTCTTTTTCAAAGTGAAAACTCTTTATGAAAACACAAATAAATCTTGTGTGTGAGTGTATATGGTATACTTGAGCAATCCACCAACTATTCTATCTTTTATATTTTATCTAAAATAAAATCTTAATAAAGCAAACCTAGACACAAGTCTCCTCTTGAAGGTCTTCACTTGAAAATCTTCTTCTCCTTCTTGACTTGGTCCAACTTGATCCAATAATCTAGACTCCTCTTGAGCACTTGATGTGGTCTCTATGCACAAGCTCTTGAATCAATACGTGCTAGCTCTAAAACTTGACTTTAAATTCTTTGTTGAAGCTAAATACCTACTAAGATCTTGATCACAAATCTGAGACTAATTAAACACAAGATCATTAGTACTATAACTACATGAGTTAATCATCATCAAAACTAGAGTGATGGGCCTTTGGGCCAACACCTCCTTACCATCAAGATGAAACTAGGAGAAAACCTCAAGCAATATGTCAGTTACTTCTAGAGTCAAATGGCTCTGGTATACAACTGCAACGATGACGTGGTTATCACTATGTTCATAAGTGGGCTACAAGTTACCTACTCATTTTACAAGCACTTGGTGAAGTATGAAGTCACCAATATGAGGGAATCACCCGTTCACAGAAGTATATCCAAATTGAGGATGTTACTCGAGCTTCTGCCAACCGCTCGCCAAGCATGGGCGTGAATTAGAGGGACAAAAGGTACAACCCAGTCTCCCAGAGAAGACTCCTGGTCGGGTGGTCAGAGCTATCAACAAGTCAGCTCAAAATCTCACCAAAACTCATGAGACGAAGTAGATCCTACTTTATTCAAAATCTATGTGGACCAGGTGTACAATGCCATCAAGGGCAAAGAGTCCATTAGGCATCTGATACCACTACCACCAAACTCAAAGGGTCCAGGAGCCGAGGAGTATTGCACCTTCCATGACGGTATGGGACACCGCACCGTGGATGATCATTCCCTCCGGAGATAACTTCAAGAGCTAATGAATTGAGAATATCTCCAAGAGTTCATCCTCAATCCCGAGCAGCCGTCGGAGTCAAGGTGAAGATGGTCTCCCATGAAGCTTCCCAGTCAGAGAGCCAAGTCATCTAGTATCGTTAAGTCGACGCCAACTTCGGCGCCTCTCCGATAGAAGACTCCATCTCTCGGGAGTGGGCCATCTATGTTGGCAAGGCTCGAAAGGCCATCTATCCCACGATATTAATTGGGCCACAAGTAGGCCCAAGTAAACCAGATCCATTCTCTGTCTCCGACGCATCAACCATGCATTTCCCGTACAACGATGCCCTAATTGTTATAATGCTCATCGGCAATTGCGTGGTGTCCAATGTCCCGGTCGATGGAGGGAGTTTTGTAAATATCCTATGTAGATGAGCCCTTAACAGGATAGAAGACTCCTAGAAGTCGTCCGAGCATTGAACAATCGTCAAACTCAATCTCACTTATATAAGTTCGTTGGGAATGAGACGCACTCTCTAGGGACCATCTCGCAACTAGTGTGCGCGGACTCCTACAATGTCATCACAGAATTCTATGTGGTAGACATGGAGCCCCCCCCCCCCCCACATTGTGATATTCGAGAGACTCTAGCTTCATATGATGAAAGTCGTACCATCTACTTACAACCAAATGGATCGATATCTCACTCCAACTGAAACAACGACATCAGAGAAGATCAGGCCGCGGCTAGAACCATTTCGATAATCGCCCAGAAGAGGCCGAGGTGGAAATCAAAGAAGGCCAGAGCCGTCTTCAAGGAGACCTCTTGATTGTGCACGTGCATTGTACATTTTGTATCACATATGTCACATTTTTTTCATTTATTTTTAAATAAAACTCTGCGTTCTAATGTATTTTCCTGTTCATTGGTAAGCATTGTAATTAACAAAAAAAATGGAGAGATTGACAGATTTATCCAATTAAATCCAAATAATTCAAAAGATCAAGCAAATCAAGGGGATCGATTCAAATCCAAAAGTTCTAGAAGTTATCTTATCTAAAAACTAGATATATCAGATAAGATAATTTCATCTAATTTCAAGAAAAAATGGATTATTTGAAGACCCTATCAGTTTTGCTGAAGATAAATGGATATTTCATCAATTTTAGAAGACAAATTGAAAATTTAAGAGGATAAATGGATAGAGAAAAGATCAACGGATAAGATAAATCAATCATATCTGGAGATAAGAAGGAAAATCTAAAATTTAAAGTTTTGAATTAATTTAGACTCGGATTTAGACCGAACACTCTTTAGTATTTTAATCATAATTTTCGCTATCACAACTCAAATGATGATTCAAGATGATACAGAAAGAAAGTTTAAAGGGCTACAATTCTTATGTTGATCACTCTTTTCAATTCTATCATTTGATAAGTGATATTCAGCAATCGACACGCCAACAAGCTACAAATCAGAATTGAATTTTCACATAAATTCTGGATAAATCAAATCAAGTTTAGAGATAAGGGGAGGATTCAAATTTAAAAAGAGTCAGCTCTCCCTATCTCTCCACTTGTCTCCCCTATCCTTTTCTACCCTATAAATACCCCACACATCAGTGGCAGAGGGACGATCAAGCAGAGAGAAATGAGAGTAAACCTTGTACTGAGGGTAACACCGGTGCAAGTAAGTCTTTTCTTTCATTGTTATTTGAATCAAATTAAAGTTTCTTTTTTTTTCTTTACTCTTGTTTTTATTTTCTTTCCTCTTCTGTGTTTGTGAATCCCAATGACTTCGATAGTCTCGAACTTGCCTTACCCTTGTAAGCGTCGTTGATGGCTTATGATGATGGATAGCCATTCCTATGATAGTATAGCTTGCCCATTCATTTCATAGTGTAAATTGGAATGAGAAAGATCCTATTTGTCATACTTCGCTCACCTTCAAACAAAGGTACATCGTCAATACGGGTCAAAGATAAGCAAGCGCTGAAGAGGTAAGTAAGTATTTTTTAGGATTTAACTTTCTTTCTTTTAATTTTTAGTTTAGATCACCAACATCACCATCTCTCACTATTCATTATTTTTTACTTTCTTTATACAAAATCATTTTCTATTTTCTTCATCTTCTCAATCTACCACTTCTTAACAATTTAATATAACTTATTTTTCTTTTCTTTTAAAAAACTGAAAGAACTTTAACCATTTTTTGTGAACTAAAGAGAACTTATAAAAAGCTTCCAACGCTAGTCCTTCTTTGTAGATCATGACCCGCATAGCCACTCGCTATAGTGGTAGCATTGAGCACTTGCACTTCTGTTTTGTATTCCTGAAATTTTTTATTTTTTGTGTGCAGGTTTCCAACTCAATCAAATTTTTGGCGTCATTGCCGGGGAGCGACGTAAGTAACTCTCTTTTTAAATTTACATTTTTGGTTAACTTTCTTCTTTGTTCTTGGTGTGCAGTGATAGATATCAAGGAAATTTTTACTGCATTGGACATATAAGTGGCCCTGGACTCTACTCAAGGAAGCAGAGCCCAGAAGCACTCAGATTGCTGCATTCACGTGACAATCTGAGTGAACAACTAACCTGTATTTTTTGCAGGTTGGTTGAATTGCAAAGCTAAATTTTGTAGCTATTTATTTTTTATTTAACTCACTGTACATACTTTCTAACCTTAACAGTAAATTGATGTTTGTTAAATGCTAAAAACAGTTTAGACTTTGCATTAGACAAGTGTCTAATCCATTTATATTTTACATTACTGTTGAAGAGTGCTGGAGAAAAAGTATGTGTGCATAGCATGTAGTATAGGAACACTTTGAATTATTTATATTGCTTAAGTGTTGCTTTTTATGTACACGTTACACTAAATTGATTTAAGGGCTTGTCCTATAAATAAGATAAGGTGGGAAAGTCGTTACCCTCCCTTAGCCTACAAGCAATCTCCTCACTCACGAACCCAAGCCTAACTAAAACTGAGTAGATATTGGCCCTAGGGACATCTCAGACTCAATAGGAGACTGACCAAAGGGGCAAGTTGATTAGAATTTGACTCTTACCAAATTGGTGTCAAAGGTTGGGGATTGATCAGGCGAAACCTCGAAGAACAGTGGTTTGGCATAAGTAGACTCGTTGCTTAGGCATAGATACCTCCCACTGAACTTTTCCCTACCTGGCCAAATAACTTGGGGTCAGATTCTGCAATATACCCCCTGTGGATAGTCTCACCAGTTAGGAGTCTTCTAGGTCTAAGATCTACCCTAACTTATGCTAGAGTTTTTCTCTTTGTGTATTTATTTATTTATTTTGTTTGTTTTTGATATTTCTTGTGTGATATGGCTTATAATAATAATTTTTTCAATTTTAATAATAATCCATATTACACCCCAACCTCTTTTGACTCAGATACTACCAACCTGACATATCATAACTTTAACCAACCTAGTGTGCAGGATTGGTATCCGATTCAATACATGCCTGAGTCCCAATACTATAAGACTGGAATAATCATCACTACTCTTCACAGAATTAATGTGGATACAACTCCCTCGAATCATATTGTCAATCACTGTTTCAACATTCAGCCTATAATTTTTCTAGTCATGATCACTAGTAGAAAAAAAATCTAAGGCTATGAAAAGTATAGAAGTCATGATTGAGTCCCAAGACAAAAGCTAAAAATGATGGACTTACAATTCTCACAAGACTCCTAAACTCAAGATCTTTACTCCATGTTCCAAGTCCCACAACAAGAACAAGAACCTATGAACTCAGATAGGAGTATGAAAAACCTGATTTGGTCCAAAAATAATTTTTTCAACCTATTGATAAGCTAAAAGCACAAATGGGTCATTATATTAACATAGTGAAAGATAGAAATGAGAAAAACTCTACCTAACACGTGTTCGACCATTCCCGATTACCCTAACCATATTGATAGGAACGAAGAATTTTAGTGTCTTAGAGATTTTGATCAAGACTCAATTTCATCACACAAATTTGAACTTGACCAATTCCAAATTTTGGACAAATTGGTAACTTCTCTATTCAATAAATTGAACTTGAATGTGAATGTGACCCCGATCCTCAACCTTGAGATTTAGTTTCCAGTAATCTATGTTGATTCCAGTATTCTCACCTAATTTCGACCAATTTCTGGAGCCAACATTTATTCTCGTACCCATAGATGAAATTGAATCACTAATTTTGAATAGTCACATTCCATTGATGAGAAAATAATGTGAATTTCAATTATTTGATTTGGACTCAACTCATGAATCAAAACCGACTCTTGAACCCAAAGTTAATTTTCCCAGTTAGTATTGGTTACAAAACCTATCGCTCTTGAGCTCAAGTCAACCATTTCACCTAGTCATATTCTTTTGTTGGACACAGGTATAGACCATGATGACTCCTTGATGATTTTTTAAGATTAGTCATGTAAAGGAAATAAGTTTCATGATAGGATTTTTCATGATCCTATTTATATTGGGGACTATAATATGTAAATAAAAAAGAGGTCAATAAAGGTCGATTCCGTGAACCACCATATTATCTTTATAGGGTAACAACTGATCGGGGCGGAACTAGCACTCAAAATGTGTGTTTTGTAAAATCAATGTAAACGCTCGCATGTGCTAATGTACCCTCGATACTTCCGTTATATCATTGGCTCAACGGGTCGAATCCACAGGGAGGGGAGGCGATAGAAGCATTAACATTTTTTATTCACGTCTTATGTTAACAGTTCTTATTTGTTAAAGAATGAAAAAGAAAGTGAAAAGAAAAAGAAAAGTAAATTCAGAATGTGGTAGGTGGAGAAGGCGATGAAAATGGCGAAGAAAACAAAAGAGAAGTAAAGGCGATGAAAACGGCGAAGAAAACAAAAGAGAAGTATGGTTTGGAAAACAAAATAGAAAAGAAGAAGAAGCTTGTAGTAAAGAAGATGAAACAAGGGTAAACAAAGAGGAGGGTAAAAAACACCGATGAAAAGATAAAAGAATTGCTTTCTAAAACAAGATAAAAAGAAAAACTCATGGCTACTAACTACTAATTGATTCACTAACCATGCTAACCTCTTATTGATAGTTGCCTCACATTTGATCCTCGGCCATCACTAATCCTTGACTTCAAGAGACGATACAAAGCATGGCAAATGAGATGGTTCTTCACATTCAAAACTTGCATCAAGAGCAAGCTAATACAAACATTAGATCATCAAACCATTAGAAGGAAGCATGAAATAAGAGAGAGTTAGCTTGGTTAGCAAGTTAGCAAGTTAGATGTTAGAACCCATCATCATGAGCCATCAATGGCTCTTGCAAGAGCAAGGCCTTATAGAGGCTACCCGATTCATGTGGATTATCAAGTAAGTGGTTAGATGGTTAGTGGTTAGTAGTTAGATTGTCATGAGAAGAAAAGTTAGCAAAGCATCATGTTGAAGATGAAGAAGATTACATTGGAGGAGAAAGGAGGCACCTTTACATAGACTGTCACTATCTATTACATCAATCCCTCTCTATCTCTCTCTCTCTGAATCTCTCAGCCCTACTACAAGATCTAAAAAGAAATGAAAATACAAGAGAAATGATATGAAGAGCACCTATCTACACTAACCTAAAGCATAGAAAAAAATCAGAACCTACTCCTAAAAATGAAAACTGTCTCGTTTTGACCAAATACAGGGCTATTTATAGGCATAGGAACTCTCTGGAAGACGAGACGGGGCCACGCGTCGAAAATCGACGCGTGGCCCATCATTGGGCCGCGGATCCGCGGCTTTTGCCATGGATCCGCGGCCAAACCAGGGAGTTATCTCCCTGGTTTTGGTGCGGAGATGCATCGTGTCTCTAGAGGCTTCCTGGTATATTCTGTTTCTGGTAATTTCGCCCGAATATTCGTCTGACGTGAGCAAAGGTCTAGGTTCGACGTATCTTCTAGAAAATCCCTTACTTTGCCTCCAAGTAATGCGGGATTAATTACCATAAAATGGAATTAATTAAGCTCTTATTACTCCTTTGCCCTTGAACTTTGGATTTACCTGCAATAGAGACCAAAACACGGTTTAGACCGACAATTTATTCATAAATCGGTGGGAAAATGCGATATAATAATGCATAATTGTAGGCTAATCATACCCCCACACTTATCTTTTGCTCGTCTGAGCAAAACAAGAAAAGAAAACTATCCTACAAATGTTATTACACCACTTTCGCAGGTGACGCGATTGCACTGAGCGTGTGCAACAAGCCGTTAAACCTCTAGGTTACCCTAGAGGAGGAGTGTTGTCTCCTGAGGGTTTTCAGCGGATTGCACCCACAAAATCCATAAAGAAAGAAGACAAATGTTAGTATTTTGAAAACACATTTTGAAGGAGAGACAAGTTTTCAAAATATTTTTGCAAAAATATAAGTAATCTAAGGTCATAAGTCCACCAAAAATCATTCTTCTTTAAACTTAGTCCCTATGCAAGATCTTGTTTTAAATTAAGGTAAGAATTCAAAATTGGATTGAATATTTTATCCTCATAAAAACTAGATAATATGCACCTTGTGATAGTGACGATTTCTGGGATTTCAACTCCAACCATTAAGCCATTTATTTGATATATATATATATATATATATTATTATATATATATATAATATATATATATATATATATATATATATTATATAATATTCTTTTCTTTTTTTTTCTTCCCTTAGTTTTCTTAGGCTTTCTAGTTCACCCATGTAGTGAGCCTATAACCGATGACTCCCAGACCAGACGGTTTTCGGGCACCAGATGAGAAAACATCCCTCGGGTTTAAGGACTCGAGTAAACAAGACCACAAAACTAAAGGGGATTATTTGCTTCTTTTGACCACCGTTAGGCATGAACAAATATGCTTCTTGAGGCATAGTTATCCAGCTTAATAAGTAATTTTATTTTATTTTATTTTATTATTTTTTTCTTTTTATTTATTTTTTTTCTTATGGCATTTTAGGTCTTTGTTTCCATCCCAAAAATGTGTGAGTGTGAAGTGCATATTATCTAAGGCAAAAATTCAAGATAAAATTATCTCCCAATTTATCTTACTTAGCCTATAATTTTAAATAAGATCCATAATTTCAACTAGGTTTAAGATGTCATAATTAAGGCTTTCTTAATTTCTAAGATCATCTTAATTTTCTTAAAATAGACCAAAACTTTGTCTTTTGTTTCAAAAAGTTTTTAAAGAAAGAGAAAATTCCTATACAAAAGGGAAGATTTCTAAAAGTATCCTAAAAGAAGTGTAAAAGAAAGAAAATCTAAAAACTCTATGTTAGTAAACCCTCCTCCACACTTATCTCGTGCATTGTCCTCAATGCATCGTGATGTATGTATGCATGAAACAAATAGAAAGGGAAGGAAAAGTCACCTCAAGGTGGTGGTTCCGGTGGCGGTCTGATTGGTCCACGAAATACGGCCCAATCATTCTTGCGTGGAGTCCGGAGGATCCCACCAGAGACCTCTGGAATATAACCCACTAGAATGATGTATATATTTATGATTTTTATTAAGAATTTTACCCGATTTAATTTCCAAACTTTCAAAATAATTTCAGAGTCAAATTTATCAAGACCCTTGTCCCAGAATGGAATGATTGATTTGGACTCAGAAAGTATAGGAACTAATACCGACTCAGGAAAAAGACTTAAGTCAAGTAAAGATTCGGGAGTCGAGATCGGTTCAGGAAGTGGGTCCAAATCAGAAGATGAAGCTCAAGTCCACAATCATTTCCCCATGATGGAATGTGACTTTCTAAGATTGGTGATTCAAGTCAGGAATGATAGGTATGGGAATCAAAACTGACTCTAAAATGTTACTCAAATTGGGTAACATAACAGGAGTCAATAATGATTCAGGAATTTGAACTGGATCACAAATTTGAGGATCAAAGTCACATTCCTCATTGAGTTCAATTCCACAAAAATGAGAACTTGCCAATTTATCAATGAGACTTTCAAAAGTATGAAATTGGTCAAGTTCAATATGATCATCATAAAAGATTGGCGATTCAATTTCACAATGGATTGGTACAGGATCCAATACTGACTCGAGAAAAGGCCTGAATTTAGGTAAAAACACCGGAGTCATAATTGAATCAGGAAGTAGAATTGAATCACTAATTTGAGATTCATGATCATATTCATGCTCAAGTTCAATTTCAGGAAAAGGATAACTTGCCAAAATGTCAATGAGATCTTTAACATTTAAAGTTTGGACAAGTTCAGATGGGTGTGCTGAAATTGAATCTTGATTTCTAAAATGACAAGAGTCCTGGGTCAGATCAGTAGAGTTTGGCATAGCTGAATTGGTCAAAGATTGATAAGATAGAGTTTCCTCATTCCTATAAATGCTAACCAATTGACTCAATTGTGTTTCCACCCTATTGACAGACTCGGCAGATGATTTTTGAAATTGTAACATAGACTCCTGCAAGATTTCTATACTCTTTTCTAGACTTGATTTTTCTACAAGTGGATGCTCTAGAATGGGAGTATAAGAATGTGAGTCAAAAATGTTTTGAGATTGAAACTTAGACTCACACAAGAGTTCCTTACTCGTTTTCAGGACAGATGGTTGTTCATTATGAGGAGGTGGAACTGAGTAAGACTCTTGAAAATGTTGTGGAATTGGAGAGGCCTCACTTTTCTGAAGTGGACGCTCGACCTCTTGTAAATTGGTTTCTACTCTCTTTTCGAACTCAGATTTTTCTTCAATTGGTGGTTCAGAAAAAGGAGTATAGGAAGCGAAATCGGGGAATGAATATTGTGGACAAGATGAATATGGTGGACACGGGGGGCAAGGAGGTTGAAAATTTAACTCGGGGGAGGTGAATCCCTATTGTTTCTGTGACGAGGTGAAATTATTTTGAAAATTATAGTCATAAGAATGTGGGTATGGGTTGTATTGATTCAGATAAGGCCAACTCGGTGTATTTGGTTGGTGCATATTATAAAAAGCCGGGTTGGAATTATCCGAATCGAATGGGATTGGTGTGAAATATGAATTCATATTCGGTTTGAAAGAATTGCTATTGTTGAATTCCATTCACAACCAATCACAAACAAAAAAGAAAAATCAAATAACAAACAAAAAGAAAAGAAAAAATCAAAACCAAGCCTATAGTAGGGTTGACCTAGACCTAGACGACTCCTAACTGGTCGATTTCCGGGGGAGGTTGTTGCTTGAATCCGACCACAAGCTAATCGGCCAGGTAGGGGCAAAATACGGTGGGAGGTATCCGTGCGTAAGCAATGAACCTTAATTACGCCAAACCACGGTATTTTCGAGGCGTAACCTCTTAATCCCCAACCTTAGACACTGATTTCACAAGAGTAAGATTCAAAACAAGTTTCACCCTCGGTCAATCTCTTAATGAGTCCGAGATATCCCTAGGGGCCAACGTCTATCAAATTTTATTAGGGCTTGGGTCGTGTGAGTGGGGAGGTGGTTTTTGGGCTAAGGAAGGGTGATGAAATCCCCACCTTATCTTGTATTGGGTTATGCCCTTAAGTTCAATTTGTGCAAGTGTGCAATATAGACAAGAATATAACACAAAGCGATAAATCACCCACGTGTTTGTCCTATGCTATATGCAATGCATATGTACATCTCCATCCAGATCACAGCAACAGAATAAAATACAATATATTGGAATTGAATTGACACGTGCCTAAATTCAAATGTCTAAGCCGTTTAAAAAGCGTCCAATATACCGTATTTTAGTTCTTTAGTTTATTGTGGTGTGTAGACAATCAAAGCAGGAAAAAAATAATACAGATCCGCTAGCTATTACAATGAACACATCCCAGCACAACAAAATACACCATGATCACAAAATGGCCGCGTTTCGCGGCAAAAGTCGCGTTTGCGCGGCGGTTCTTTAGAAGCTGGGTCCCTGCTTTTTAGAGCAGGGAGATGCGAAGGTAGTATTTATTCTGCAATGTTAAGCACCTGTAAAGATTGTCCTGCACACCAAAACAGAGATGAGAAGGTTAACAAAAACGTGAAATCAAAACCATTCCTTTCCCCGGCAACGGCGCCAAAAATTTTGATCGGGGCGGAACTAGCACTCAAAATGTGTGTTTTGTAAAATCAATGTAAAAGCTCGCATGTGCTAATGTACCCTCGATACTTCCGTTATAGCATTGGCTCAACGGGTCGAATCCACAGGGAAGGGAGGCGATAGAAGCATTGACAGTTTTTATTTACGTCTTATGTTAACAGTTCTTCTTTGTTAAAGAATGAAAAAGAAAGTGAAAAGAAAAAGAAAAGGAAATCCAGAATGTGGTAGGTGGAGAAGGCGATGAAAATGGCAAAGAAAACAAAAGAGAAGTAAAGGCGATGAAAACGGTGAAGAAAACAAAAGAGAAGTATGGTTTGGAAACAAAATAGAAAAGAAGAAGAAGCTTGTAGTAAAGAAGATGAAACAAGGGTGAACAAAGAGGATGGTAAAAACACCGATAAAAAGATAAAAGAATTGCTTTCTAAAACAAGGTAAAAAGAAAACTCATGGCTACTAACTACTAATTGATCCACTAACCATGTTAACCTTTTATTAATAGTTGCCTCACATTGATCCTCGGCCATCACTAATCCTTGACTTCAAGAGACGATACAAAGCATGGCAAATAAGATGGTTCTTCACATTCATAACTTGCATCAAGAGCAAGCTAATATAAACATTAGATCATCAAACCATTAAAAGGAAGCATGAAATAAGAGAGAGTTAGCTTGGTTAGCAAGTTAGCAAGTTAGATGTTAGAACCCATTATCATGAGCCATCAATGGCTCTTGCAAGAGCAAGGTCTTATAGAGGCTACCCGATTCATGTGGATTATCAAGTAAGTGGTTAGCTGGTTAGTGGTTAGTAGTTAGATTGTCATGAGAAGAAAAGTTTGCAAAGCATCATGTAGAAGATGAAGAAGATTACATTGGAGGAGAAAGGAGGCACTTTTACATAGACTGTCACCATCTATTACATCAATCCCTCTCTATCTCTCTCTCTGAATCTCTCAGCCCTACTACAAGATCTAAAAAGAAATGAAAATACAAGAGAAATGATATGAAGAGCACCTACCTACACTAACCTAAAGCATAGAAAAAAATCAAGAACCTACTCCTAAAAACGAAAACTGTCTCGTTTCGGCCAAATACAGGGCTATTTATAGGCATAGGAACTCTCTGGAAGATGAGACGGGGCCACCGTCGAAAATCGACGCGTGGTCCCATCATTGGGCCGCGGATCCGCGGCCAAACCAGGGAGTTATCTCCCTGGTTTTGGTGCGGAGATGCATCGTGTCTCTAGGGGCTTCTTGGTATATTCTGTTTCTGGTAATTTCGCCCGAATATTCGTCTGACGTGAGCAAAGTTCTAGGTTCGACGTATCTTCTAAAAAATCCCTTGCTTGGCCTCCAAGTAATGCGGGATTAATTACCATAAAATGGAATTAATTAAGCTGTTATTACTCCTTTACCCTTGAACTTTGGATTTACCTGCAATAGAGACCAAAACCCGGTTTAGACCGACAATTTATTCATAAATCGGTGGGGAAATGCGATATAATAATGCATAATCGTAGACTAATCAACAACGCTTGGCTCAATCCGACCACACTGGAACCACCACCTTAAGGTAATATTTTCTTTCCCTTTCTTCTTTTTCTTATATTTATGTGTCATTGAGGATAATACATGAAATAGGTGTGGCGGAGGGTCTAACATAACATAGGTTTTCTTTTTATTTAAAAAAACAAAAAAAATATTAACATTTTCTTTACCTATAAAAACTTTTGAAAAGAGGAACAATATTTTGAAATATTTTTTATAAGAAATTAAGTCAATTTTGAGGAATAGAAAAATCATAATTAGGATTTCTTATACTTGATCAAAATAAAATTATTTGTTTGATTTCTAGGATTAGAAAGAAAACTTGAAAAAAAAAAATTTGTCTTGCTTTTTACCTTGATGAAGTATACAACTTTATAACACTTACACACTTAGCGTTCAAAAACAAAGATTTTTATGCCTTATTAATATATATATATATATAATTATATATATCAAAAATTCTCTGATTAAGCTGAGCATTTGTGCTTCATAAAGCATAAGTATTCACGCCTAAAAGCGGTCCATATAATAAAATCCTTCATTTTGTGGCCTTATTTGCTCGAGTCATTAAGTCCTTGAAGTGTTTTCTCACCCAGTGCCCTAAGACCGTCAGGTTTGGGTGTCACTGACTAAAGGCTCATTACATAAGCAGATTAGAAAGCCTAATAGAATTAAGGAATAATACCATCAAAAATATAAAAAAAAGAGAAGAAAATAAGGCATAAAAGTTAGAGTTAAAGAACCCTGAGTCAAAATTTCACTGTCACAAAGGTGCAATGATTTAGGACAAAGCGATAGACTATATGAGAAATGCAAGTTTAACCCCTTAACTTGATTGATAACAAAATTTTTAATAGAGACTAGGTTTTGGAAGAAAAAATTATATTTTGCTATAACTTATAGATTACTTGAGCTCTTACAAAATACTTGCAAATATTTTTCCTTTTCAAAATGCTTTTCAAAAATATTAACTCTTTGTTTTCTCTTTTTTTATGGATTTTGTGGGTGTAATCCACTGATAATTCTTATGAGACAAAACTCATCCTCTAGAGGTAACTTAGAGGTTTAATGACTTGTGAACGTGCTAAGTGCAATCGTGATTCCTACGAAAGTGAGTTAATGTTAGGTCAGTTTTGTTTTTCTTTTCTTTTTGTTTTGCTCGAGGACGAGCAAAAGATAAGTGTGAGCGTGTGATTGTGCACGTGTATTGTATATTTTGTATCTCATACGTCACATTTTCTTCATTTATTTTTAAATAAAACCTTGCTTTTTAATATATTTTCATATTCAGTGGTATGCAGTGTAATTAACGAAGAAAATAGAGAGATTGACAAATTTATCTAATTAAAATTAAATAATTCAAAAGATCAAGCAAATCAAGAGAATAAATTCAAATTCAAAAATTCTAGAAGCTATCTTATCTAAAAACTAGATATATCAGATAAGATAATATCATCTAATTTCAAGAAAAAAATAGATTGTTTGAAGACCCTATCGGTTTTGCTGAACATAAATGAATATCTCATTAATTCTAGAAGACAAATTAAAAATCTAAGAGAATAAATAGATAGAGAGAAACAACGGATGAGATGAATCAATCATATTTGGAGATAAGGAGGAAAATCCAAGTAAATTTGAAGTTTTTAAATCAATTTAGACTCTGATTCAGAGTGGACACTCTTTAGTATTTTAATCATAACTTTCTCTACCGAAATGCAAGTCTGATAATTCAAGATGATACAAAATGAAGACTTAAAGTGCTATAATTCTTATGTTGATCACTCTTTCTAATTCTATCATTTGATAAGTGATATTTAGCAATTATATGCCAATAAATTGCAGATCATAATTGAATTTTCACATAAAATTCTAGATAAATCTAATCAAGTTTGGAGATAAGGGGAGGATTTAAATTCAGAAATAACCAGCTCCCTCTATCTCTCCTCTCATCTCCCCTATCCATTTCTACTTTATAAATACCCCACACATTAGAGGCAGAGGGATGATTAAGCAGAGAGTAGAAGTTAGGCCATTCTGTAGTTTGTAACTTAGGTTTTTTGTTTTCTTTTATATAATTTTTATTTTATTTATGTAATTGAGAGAAGAGGAGAGTTTTATGGAGGAATGAGAGTAAAGTTTGTACTGAGGGTGACACCGGTGTAAGTAAGTCTTTTCTTTTATTGTTATTTGAATCAAATTAAAGTTTCTTTTCTTATTTACTCTAGTTTTGTTTACTTCCCTCTTCTGTGTTTATAAATCCAAATTACTCTGATAGCCTCGAACTTACCTTATCTTGCAAGCGCCATTGATGACTTCTGGTGATAGATAGTCATTCCCATAGTACTGTAGCTTGCCCCTTTATTTCGTAATGTAAATCAGGAATGGGGAAGATCCTATTTGTCATACTTCGCTCGCTTTCAAACAAAGGTACATCGTCGAAATGGATCAAAAGTGTAGCACCCCGTTCCCAGGATACATACCCTGATACGTGTCCCAAAATTTTTTGACCATATTGTTCAGTTTTTCTTTCTATATGTGTTTTTGAGTTGTGATTACTTATATTTTGTGCATCGGATCTGGATTCTTAGATCTAGAGTAAGCCCTGACCCGGACCGGGAACCGGATATCAGCCAATAGCCCGATTTGACTTTCTGATAGTTCGATTTGACCGATTTCAGTTTCAGAGATTGTTTTTTAATATTTTAGATTTTTCATGATTTTGAAATTTTCTGAAATTTTTCTGCAAAATCTCCAAAACCGGTGTCGGTCGGCATCGCTGACTGATTCCTAAATTTTTAGTTTTCAAATGGGTTTGAATTTTAGAAATGGCTTTCATAGTACTTCTTAGAATTCCATTTTCTATCTAAATACATTTTTTTGAGATTTTTCTAAATTTATCAAAATTTGACCGATTATGGTGTCGGCCGGTATTGCTGGAAGATTTCAGGATTTTTAATTTGAAAATTACATCAAATTTATCAAATCCAATTTCACCGTGTATCTTAGAATAATATTATTATTTTTGAGAATTTTTCGGAACGTTTCTGAAACAGTCAAAATTTTCGCCTTATTTAAATAATAATATTTTTACCGGCGATTTCTTTTCTGGCTTTTCCCTCCTCTACTACCCTACTTTATAGTACCAGAATTTATAATAAATAAATTAGTTAATAATAAAAAATTTTAAACTATTTTATTTCTTTTATTTCTTATTTTTAAATTTTCCTTCTTTTCTTTCCTTTTCTTTTCTTCACTTTGATTTTCTCCCCCACAATTAGCTCCTTGATCCATGCCAAGCCGCCCGCTGTCGCCACTGACAGCAGTAGGGCTGCTGCCGCAGCCCTATCACCCCCTAAACCATCAAATCTTTCTTCTCTCATCCTCTATTACCACCCACAATACCATACATTTCAAACAAAAATCCAAAAATCAACTTCATCTCCTTCAACCAAATAACCCACTCACGCATCACCCATGACCGCCGCCTCCACCTTCACCACCACCACCGCCGGCCACTCCTAGGCCACCCAACCAACTCCCCAACACCTCCTCTTCACACCACCACTTCCTTTAACCTCCAATAACCTTCCTCCTCCTCTAATTTCAACAAAAACCCATCAACCTTCTTCCTTCTCTTCTCCAAAATTTACCCTCATCTCCACCAAATTCTCCACTCCAACCAACCCAACCATCTTCTCCTCCTCCTCTAACTCCCCACCACCTCCAATCATCACCACAACCACCACCACCACCACCAACCACCATCACCACCTCCACCAAAAACAACCACAACAACTCCTCCAAAAACCCAACTCCATCCACCTCCTTCTCCCCCGGTGGCGCGCTGCTGCCCCACCACCTCCGGCGGCATGCCGCCGCCGGCGGCCGGTCGGCAGACGGCCACCCCCTCCCCTCCTTCTTCTTCTTTCTTTCTTCTTTCTTTCTTTCTTTCTTTCATTTCAAATCCCTTTCATTCGCTAAATAAACACATATTTCCCTCATTCTAAAAATATCCCTCCCCTCATTCCCTTATTACTTCACTATATTTACAAACTACCCCCTTTCATTTTAACTCCTATTTTCCTTTTAAAAACACCTTATTTTCTCTCTTTTTTTCCTATAACTATCTCTCTCCTCTCTCTCCACTCTCTTTCCCTCCCTAATATGTATATAAATATTTATAATTATATATTTTAATATACAACTACGGGCTAGTGGATTTCTCGTGCGGATCGCCAATTTCCCGGATCTTTAACCGGTATTTCACCCCGGTTTCAGGCGAGTACTTATTACTAATTTAAAAATAATTACCCTTGTATTTATAACATGATATTGACATATGGATATTTTAATATGCCTAACACTTGCTATTGTAATTTTTAGTATATGACCCCATGCTATATTTAATACCGATAATTGCCATGCCATATTTGACACCGATAATTGCCATGCTATATTTGACACCGATAATTTCCATGCTATGTTTGACACCGATATTAGTCATGCTGTACTTGACCCGTGACTTCTGACACCGGCACTCAGTTTTACACCGGTACTCAATATTTACACCAGTACTCAGTATTTACACCGACACTTGGCATGTTACACTGAATATGTTATTTATGACTCCGGCACTTAGTATTTACACCAGCACTCGATATATAGACTCGGTATTTGATATATGTCATACTTGACACCTGCACCTGACACACGGCATATGATATGCTTTCATGTGGTACAAATACCTGGACCTGACATCATGACTCTTGACCGGACACTACCACCCCTGATGCCTGTATTATATAACACATTCATGACTATCACTTTTACGGGGACTTGGCATGACTATTATATTATTACCAGATATTTGGTACTCCTGAACTCCTGTACTCCTGTATACTTGAACCCCTGAAATAGGGAGGCTCCTGACATTACTCCTGATATTATACTCCTGTTGACTCCCGTAATAGGATAACCATGAATATAAGATTACTATGAATACTCTGTGAACATTATCACTGGATAAATTATAATAATTAGACAATTTATACCAGGATAGGGGAAACTGATGAGTACTGATATAGTCTCCATGTTTATGATGGTCTTATAGTGTCGCGAGATCATGTACTTGGATTCGACCTGGAGGCCACCAGGCGTTTCCGTGGGGTGTACTGGCACCCCTACTCCCTTGCTTGCCGGTTGTACCATAAGCCCCTGGGCCTATTTGTAAATCACCTAGAGGGGGGTGAATAGGTGATGGCTAATCTAGTGGTCACTAAATGCGGAATTAAAAACTATTATGACCAAATTAAACTTATTACACTAAACACCAAGTTTAACACAAGAGTGTAGCCGAATTCCCCGTGAAGGGCTCTGGACTAACTCCTCAAGATTCCCCTAGATATGGGTTGAGGTGCCGCGTTGGCTCTCTTGGTTGAAAACTAGTGTTAGCAAAAATTCCCCAAGATATGATCAATTAAGCACACAATATATCAAGCATGAAAGATAAAGACAAGTAATAAGCATGCAAGATATAAACAAGAGATAGAGAGAGTGAGCAATCGCAAACACAAGGGATTTGTTTCGAGGTTCGAGCACACTTGCTCTACATCCCCGTCTTCGACACACGAAGGATTTCCACTATAATCGATCCCACCGGATCACTAGGTGCCGCAACACCTACAAGCTCTCAGACTCCCTAGTTCGTACACACGCGAGCCCCACAAGCTCGCCGAGGCCACACCTCAAATAAAGAGTTCGCACCCGAACCCTAAACAACGAGTCCCCACTAGGACCCGAAACAATGCGAACACAACCATCCGCCTCCTCAAGGAACAAAGATGAACTTTGGTGATCACAACTCTTAATCACCTAAAATCCTCTCACAATAACACTCCTATAGGTAGAATAGAAATGGATAGCTCAAGTGTTGTGTGAAAAAACAAGGATTGAGATGGTGGAGGAAAACTCAAGAAATCTCTTTTACACTCTTGATAAAACTTTCCTTTTGATTGAAAATATTTGCTCTCAATTTTGTGGAGAAAAACCTCTGAAAAGAGTAGGAAAAACTGGCTCTAAAAGTCTCCAAAAATCTTAGTGAAAATAATGACCAAACCCCCAAATTTATAGGCTGCCAAAAACTAACCGTTGGGGTCTGTCAGACCTGTCGGTTGACCGCCCGGTCGACCGGCCAACGGTCATATTGCAGACCGTTGTGCCATCGGTCGACCGGCCGATCGACCGAGGCCAGATACAGAGAGCAGGTCTCTCTGTCCGGTCGACCGCCCGGTCGGCCGGGGCATTTTCAGAGAGCAGAGCTCTCTGGACGGTCGACCGGGTCGGTCGACCGGCCATCTGCCAGGTCAAGGCGTGCACGTCTGTGCACGTCGGTCGATCGATCCAGTCGACCGACTTCAGTGCTAGTCGACTATATAGTCGACTTGCTGAAGCCAGGAAACAGAAGTCTGGGATTAAAAAGTTTGTCTTTTTGGCTCAAATAAAATCCCATAAATACACAGAAAATCTACAAAAATAGTTTTACAAATATACTTTGATAAACAAACATGCTTGCACAAAATTAAGGCATGTTACAAATGATTTGGACTATTTTTGTAATTTGAAAAATATGGCTCAAACTAAAAACAGTATTTTCCAAAACTTGTTTTCTAAAACTTCTCCAAATACAAAAACAAGATATTTAAACAACATTTAAAGCATAGAGTGTATGGATATGATCCACTACACAAACATGGTGAAATATCTATGTTTTTGACATTAAGCTCTAAATTAGGTTTGGTTAAAACATCAATACTTGGAATACCAAAAACCAAAACTATATTTTCCAAAATGAAAAGTCTTAAAGACAACTAAATCAAGAGTGTGTGTGCATGTTATACTTGAGCAATCCACCAACTATTCTATCCTTTACATTTTATCTAAAATAAAATCTTCTAAAACAAACCTAGACTCAAGTCTTCATCTTCTTGAAGTCTTCACTTGAAGCCTTCTTGACTTGGTCCAAACACCGTGCTAGCTCCAAAACTTGACTTTAAATCCTTTGTTGAAGCTATGCACCAACTAAGATCTTGATCATAAATCTGTCACTAATTAAACACAAGATCATTAGTAAACATAACTACATGAGTTGATCATCATCAAAACTAGAGTGATGGGCCTTCGGGCCAACAATCTCCCCCTTTTTGATGATGACAAAACTCATGAAGTTATATATGCATGAATTAAAGTAAAGCTTCAAAGAAGCTCTCCCTTAACTCATGCATAACACAAAATAATAAGATATGCAATGAAGCACAAAAATATGTATGCAAATGTATGGAGATAAACATGCTAACAAGCATAAAAACAAATCAAATTCTTTTCTCCAATTTGCAAGACAAAACATATATGTATAGACATAAATACTACTCCTCCTTTAATAATAAAGCAAGGAAAACATGCATATACATCTTAAATACTTCTCCCCTTTTTGTCAATCATCAACAAGGGGTTAAAGTAAAAACAAAATTTTTCTCCCCCTTTTTGTCAAAAACAAAGAGATCAATAAGGGGTAAACACTTAAGTCAATAAAAGTTTATATGCGATATACATTCATGAAGAGGAAGACGCTAAGTTAACTTCCCTGCACATATACATTACATGAAAGAGGGATGACAAGCCCTAATTCACATAACGCATAATATGCAATGCATAAGAGGAGATGTGAAGCTCCCCCTACACACGTGTATCACATAAAGAAGAGTTGTCAAGCTCCTCAATACAAGATACACTCAACATGAATCTATATGTAGAAGAGATGTTAAGCTCTCCTTACATATCGGAAATACACATCAAAACAATTTTATTTTTTCTTAAACAAAAAATTTTTAAAGGTATCAGAGCTCTTGTAAAACAATCAAATTTTAAGATACCAAAATGTAAATAATCATTACTGTAAAACATATTGATACCAATTGAAATTTAACAAATATAAAGTTGAAGCATATTGATACCAAAAGTAAACATAATGATCAAATATTTTATTTTTCATCATAAACTTTGTGCTTTAAAAATGTGAATCAATTGTAAAGCAAGCACTAACAAATCATATATATGTATGAAAAGAGAATACTAAATGACATTGAAGACATACATATATAGAAACAAAATATGAGTATATACAAAAACATCAATTGAATACCATTGAAATTAACAATGTAAATCAAGTATATAACTCATAACCTACCACCCTTCATATGCACAAGGTAAAAGATATTCAATAAGGCTTACAAGGCATACTCGCCCAGCCATCCGCCCATTGAAGGTAGGGGTTTTCAAAAATAATTTTTGAAAATAGTTAAGCATTGAAAATCACTACCAATTGAAGAATAATTAACTAGTTAAAGATAATTTTTGAAAAACTAGTTAAAGATCCTTCAAAACATGAAACTAAAACATATGTTTTTCATGAATCATACCAAATACACAAGAATCGACACTCGAATCGATAAAGCTCAAAAATATGTTCATGAAACAAAGTCATGACAAAACAAATAAGGTGTGAGTGTACAAGAATCATGTAATTAGCATTTTCATGAAAATAATCAATGAAGCTCAACCAAACATGAATATCATTTTACAAATAAAACATGAAAATTCATTTTTCATCATAAAACAAACTTCTAGGTATATGTATGATTTATCCAATCCTAACAATACACATACATATCCCAAACATAAAAGAGTCTATTAAAGGTATTTGTATGAAGGCAAGAAACTCACGGGTATACATGTATATTTATTAGATTTGAATTTAAAGATACATATACATGAAGGAAAAACATGAAAATAGGCAAAACAAGTATAAATGAAAGAATCATCAAAACTAGCCTATACATGTGCATATAGTGGGTACAAATGAGCATGAAGTGCAAACAGATATGAAACAAATGTTGCTCACTATTTATACATGTATAAATACAAGTTTGACAAATACTATATCTAAACTAGTATATACCACATGAAGCACAAAAATACATAAACATGAACATGCTATAAATATCACATATGAAATAGGCATGTATATAAATAAAGAGTTTAGAAATAGTTACCAACTAAGGAACTATGTTCCAAATCTCCAAACATGGTGGATGTCCCACCAAAACTCCTTGATAGCGGTGCATCAAATGTATGTCCTTCTAGTCCATGCAACCACCACCAAGGCATCAAATCTCTCACGGCTTGTGAGATCCCTCACCTACATCAAAAATAAAAGGTGGGGACTTTGGTACCCATTTTCTTTTGGGTCCTTGAGGGTTAGCTTTGTGTTGAGGAACCCAACATTTTTGTTAGCAAAATTTAAAGCATATACCTTATCATAACAAAATCTTGCTAAATGGCCTTTGCGGCCACAATGTGTACACTTGTACACCTTAGGATGCATATGTTTATGAGTGTGATCGTGGCGTGCAAATAATGAATATGCATGATGAGAATGATGTGCATGAACATGTGGAGTTTGTTTCTTTGAAAACATAGACTCCAATCTAGTGTGGTTGAAAGCACAAGAGTTCAAAGTTGAACTCAAACTATCCATTTTATTTTTCAAAAACTTAATCTCACTATCATCAATGGTGGCATGTAAAGAATAGTGAGAAATAGAATCATTCTTCTTCTTTTTAGAAACAATATCCTTTTCTTTTTCAAAAATTTTTCTTTTCAAAGAGTTGTTTTCTTGAAAAGCAACTTCTTTTTGTTTTTCCACCAAATCAATTTTACTTTTCAAAACATATTTCCTTCACACAAATCATTCAATTTAGACATCAAGGAAATATTCTCATTTTTCAAAACTCCTTTTCTTTTTCAATGCATGCAATCTTATTTCTAAAAGAATTATTTTCTTTTGCATGCAATCAAAATTCTTTTTCAAATTTTATTATCTTTCTTAATCATGTCATATTTCTCAAGAAGTAATTGACAAAATGTGGAAAGCTCATCATATGACATGTTATCCTCATCTACCTCGGATTCGGTAGTTACCTCAAGGGGGTTATCCCCTTGGACCATATAGCACACGTTCGAGGTGTCGCTTCCAACGTCCGAATCGCTCCCGGCATAGTATAGATCCTTTTCGCCAAGGGAGGTGATGATGTTCCATGCTAAAAGCCGAATCAATATTAGAAACCTAGATAAATAATCATCATTTAGGGTAGACTTTAAAGCATGAAGGGCTTTTACATTAGCCTCAAAATTCTTACCATTTAAACAATATGAATCATTAGAGATGGCAAGATAAACATGTATGCCTAGGGCTTTGAGGAATAGGGACATCTTAACCTTCCAAATTTGGATGTTAAGGATGCCAAAGGTGGGTGGTGACATGAAATCCATGGTGTGTGTACAAATTATGTGATTAGCCTAAATGAGGATCTTTAACTCTAGGTTGTAAGACCCAAATCAAGAGCACTTGGCTCTGATACCAATTGTAAATCACCTAGAGGGGGGTGAATAGGTGATGGCTAATCTAATGGTCACTAAATGCGAAATTAAAAACTATTATGACCAAATTAAACTTATTACACTAAACACCAAGTTTAACACCAAGAGTGTAGCCGAATTCCACGTGAAGGGCTCTGGACTAACTCCTCAAGATTCCCCTAGATATGGGTTGAGGTGCCGCGTTGGCTCTCTTGGTTGAAAACTAGTGTTAGCAAACAATCCCCAAGATATGATCAATTAAGCACACAATATATCAAGCATGAAAGATAAAGACAAGTAATAAGCATGCAAGATATAACAAGAGATAGAGAGAGTGAGCAATCGCAAACACAAGGGATTTGTTTCGAGGTTCGAGCACACTTGCTCTACATCCCCGCCTTCGACACACGAAGGATTTCCACTATAATCGATCCCACCGGATCACTCGGTACCGCAACACCTACAAGATCTCGGACTCCTTGTCCGTACACACGCAAGCCACACAAGCTCGCCGAGGCCGCACCTCAAACAAAGAGTTCGCACCCGAACCCTAAACAACGAGTCCCCACTAGGACCCGAAACAATGCGAACACAACCGTCCGCCTCCTCAAGGAACAAAGATGAACTTTGGTGATCACAACTCTTAATCACCTAAAATCCTCTCACAATAACACTCCTATAGGTAGAATAGAAATGGATAGCTCAAGTGTTGTGTGAGAAAACAAGGATTGAGATGGTGGAGGAAAACTCAAGAAATCTCTTTTACACTCTTGATAAACTTTCTTTTTGATTGAAAATATTTGCTCTCAATTTTGTGGAGAAAAACCTCTGAAAAGAGTAGGAAAAACTGGCTCTAAAAGTCTCCAAAAATCTTAGTGAAAATAATGACCAAACCCCCAAATTTATAGGCTGCCAAAAACTAACCGTTGGGGTCTGTCAGACCTGTCGGTTGACCGCCCGGTCGACCGGCCAACGGTCATATTGCAGACCGTTGTGCCATCGGTCGACCGGCCGATCGACCGAGGCCAGATACAGAGAGCAGGTCTCTCTGTCCGGTCGACCGCCCGGTCGGCCGGGGCATTTTCAGAGAGCAGAGCTCTCTGGACGGTCGACCGGGTCGGTCGACCGGCCATCTGCCAGGTCAAGGCGTGCACGTCTGTGCACGTCGGTCGATCGATCCAGTCGACCGACTTCAGTGCTAGTCGACTATATAGTCGACTTGCTGAAGCCAGGAAACAGAAGTCTGGGATTAAAAAGTTTGTCTTTTTGGCTCAAATAAAATCCCATAAATACACAGAAAATCTACAAAAATAGTTTTACAAATATACTTTGATAAATAAACATGCTTGCACAAAATTAAGGCATGTTACAAATGATTTGGACTATTTTTGTAATTTGGAAAATATGGCTCAAACTAAAAATAGCATTTTTCAAAACTTGTTTTTCTAAAACTTCTCCAAATACAAAACAAGATATTTAAACAACATTTAAAGCATAGAGTGTATGGATATGATCCACTACACAATCATGGTGAAATATCTATGTTTTTGACATTAAGCTCTAAATTAGGTTTTGGTTAAAACATCAATACTTGGAATACCAAATACCAAAACTATATTTTTCCAAAATGAAAAGTCTTTAAAGACAACTAAATCAAGAGTGTGTGTGCATGTTATACTTGAGCAATCCACCAACTATTCTATCCTTTACATTTTATCTAAAAATAAAATCTTCTAAAACAAACCTAGACTTAAGTCTTCATATTCTTGAAGTCTTCACTTGAAGCCTTCTTGACTTGGTCCAAACACCGTGCTAGTTCCAAAACTTGACTTTAAATCCTTTGTTGAAGCTATGCACCAACTAAGATCTTGATCATAAATCTGTCACTAATTAAACACAAGATCATTAGTAAACATAACTACATGAGTTGATCATCATCAAAACTAGAGTGATGGGCCTTCGGGCCAACGCTATTCCTGTGGGAGCGGTGACATCCTATTCCTATTCGGGTATACAATAAGTCCCAGTCCTAGCGGTACGTTCCCACTCAGTACGGATACTCCTTGACCGTTGTCCCGGGCATGTACGGGACCCATTCTAAGCATAGTTCGTCGATCCCCATCAGTTTCTAATAACTTACTCTCGGATCTGTATGCTGAGGTATGTGGGATAGAACACATACCGACGTATACAAATCAGATGAGTCTTAATAATTTAACAATAACATGTTCCTGATATATGACTAGCTATACTCTTAGTTTATACTGCTCACCACTTAGACATATGTTATCTGGTAGGATTACTTAATTGCTTCCATACTATTTTATTATTATATTGTGCAGGTAAAAATAGATTATATAAACTCATATTACAGTGACGTGAGGTATAGGGTATATATATGAGGGTTTCTTTGTTTGGATTATTCCTTCGACGTACTAATCTCACTGATCGGTAATGTGAGCTTATATAACTGATTTCCTGTAGTTACTTTACTCACTGTCTTATTTTATATCTTATATGCTTATATTCACGGTACACCTTTTTGTACACATGTACCTGATATGCACGCCACCTGGCTTTAGTATATGTACTCGCGGGTTGCATCTGACAATCCTAGATTCTCATGTCCAGATCCTGGAGTCTGGATCTTGGTGGCTTGGCTGTAGCTGATCAGAGTACGTAGCGGATCCTCCCGTGGTGGTCAGAGTGTAGCAGAAGCTTGGACGTCGTCATAGCTCTTCCTCCCAGCTTTTCTCCTACTTGGCTCTCGAGGTCCCTCTTACCGTATCGTGAACATTTCTCAGTTTTATTATATACATCCCTTCATGTATTGTACTTTATGTCTTCTAGTGATGTAATATTCATGTAATGTTGTATCATTCTCTGCGATAACCATGTACTTGCACTGTTTCTGTTAGAATGTATGTTACCACTGTGCTTCCGCCTCTGATTCTTTCCTGTATTAAAGCTGGCATATATACGTGAGGGTATTTACGACCTGCGCATATACGTCGCAGTGGCGTCCCCGTACCCGCCGGATCGGGGCGCTACAAAAGGAAAGCTGGTGCCGAAGTGGTAAGTAAGTATTTTTTAGGGTTTAACTTTCTTTTTTTTAATTTTTAGTTTAGATCACTAACATCACCATCTCTCAACTCTATTCATTATTTTTCACTTTCTTGTACAAAATCATTTTATATTTTTCTCCACCTTCTCAATCTACCACTTTTTTAACAATTTAACATAAAATAATTTCCTTTTCTTTTAAAGAACTGAAAGAAGAACTTTAACCATTTTTTGTGAACTAAAGAGAACTTACAAAAAGCTTTTATCACTAGTCCTTCTTGTGGACCACGACCCGCATAGTCACTCGCTATAGCGATAGCATTGAGCACTTGCACTTCTGTTCTGTATTCCTAAAATTCTGTATTTTCTGTATGTAGGTTTCCCTCAATCACCTCTGCCGAGAGGAAGAAACTGAAGATGGTTGCTACCGAATAGCAATCACAGTACGGCGACAGCTCTAACTCTGACTTTAACCCGAAACAAAAGCCGGTACCAATCACAAGTTAGAGGTGGGGGCTGAGCCGTTCCAGGTGGATCCTGACCACCCAAATTGAGTCCTCTGGATTGGCATGAGACTTTCCGACCAAGAGAAGAATCAACTCAGAAAGTTTCTATCCGAAAACCTCGATGTATTTGCGTGGTCTCCAAATGACATGCCTGGAGTAGATCCCTCCATCAACTGCCACCAATTAACCATTCTCCCTGAAGCAAAGCCAGTAAGCAGAAGCCACGAAAGATGAATACCGAACATTTTCGAGCACTCAACAAGGAAGTAGATCGACTCCTCAAGGCTGGCTTCATTCGAGAAACACTTTATCCAGACTGGCTCGCCAATCCAGTCCTGGTGAAAAAGATGAACGGGAAATGTAAAGTATGTATCAACTTCACCGACTTAAATAAAGCATGTCCCAAGTATATCTTCCTGCTGCCCAGTATAGACCAAATGATCGATGCAACTGCGGACCATGAACTCTTCAGCTTCATGAATGACTCCACCAAATCAAGTTGCATCCAGAAGATGATGACAAGATTGCCTTCACCACTGATCGCACCATCTACTGCTACCAAGTCATGCCCTTCGACCTGAAGAATGTCAGAGCCACTTTCCAGTAGATAGTCAACGAGGTCTTCAAAGAGTTAATCAAAAATATGATGGAGGTATACGTAGACGACATGTTCGTAAAGAGTCTCATTCGTGCCGACCATGTGAATCACTTGGATGAAGCATTCGCGCTCCTCCGAAAGTTCAATGTGAAGCTTAACCCTGAGAAGTGCACCTTCGGGGTAGCTTTCGGTAAATTTTTCGAATATCTGGTCACTTAACGGTGAATTAAAGCTAACCATGACCAGATATCCGTCATATTTGAAATGAAATCGCCAACAACCATCAAGGAGGTTCAGATCCTTAACAGACGCATCGCCCCCTCAACCGTTTCCTCAGTAGAACAACTGACAAGGGCAAGCCTTTCTTCCTAGCCATCAAAAAAATAGGGCAGGTTTCTGCTGGAACGAAGAGTGTGAAGCATTCCAAGGTTTGAAGAGTTATTTGGCATCTCCCCTACTCCTCTCCAAACCTATTCACGATGAAACATTGTTCCTTTATCTCATAGTGTACACCGCAATAAACATAGCATTGATCTGAGAAGATGGGGGCATCCAAAGGCATGTCTACTACGACAACAAGGCTCTGATCGATGCCCAGATAAGGTACACAAGGATTGAAAATCTAGTGCTAGCTCTTTTCATTGCTGTGAGGAAGCTAAAGTATTACTTCCAATCTTTTTTCTATCATCATCCTAATTAAGTATCTACTGAGAGGTACTGTGAAAAATCCAAAGGCCAGTGGCAGATTTGCGAAGTGGGTCTCAGAAATCAAACCATTTGGGCTCACTTTTGAGCCGAGAACCTCGATCAAAGGACAAATTCTGACTGACTTCATCTTCAAATTCACTTCAAGACCACCACCTCATGTCACTCCTCTGGAAAGATGGGTTTTGAACGTAGACGGAGCATCAAATTGCAAGGAAGCAGGCATTGGGTTAGTGCTCACCACCACCGAAGGATCCATTATTGAGCAGTCTTACACTCTCCGGTTTCGAGCCTCCAACAACGAGGCAGAATATGAAGTTGTCATTACAGGCCTCAAGATGGCAACCACCCTTGAGGTCATGGAGCTCGAAGTATGATGTAACTCTCTACTTATAGTGAGTCAAGTCAATGGAGAATACACTGCCAAAGATGATTGGATGGTCGCATACTTGAATGTTGTCACAGTTTGGAAGGCCAAATTCTCCCATTGTGACTACATGCAGATCACGAGATCCGAGAACAGCCACGCGACTCTCTGGCTACGCTTGCCTCAGCCGTTGACCTTCAATTCAGGCGTGAGATCCCCACATCCCGAAGCCGAGTATTCATAAACTCGATGAGGAACTCTTCCATCTGGATTGTTCTTTAGGGTGGAGGATCCTATCATATCTTTCCTCAAAGATGGAATGCTCCCAAAAGATAATGCTGAAGCTCAAAAGCTGCAACACCACCGCCAGGTACATACTCATCGGAGAGCTTCTATACAAAAAGTCATATTCCAGGCCACATTACGATCCCTATCAGAGGTGCCTGGGCCAAAAGAAGCCAAGAATGTGATGCAGAAAATCCACGACGGCGACTGTGAAAACCACGCGGGTAGAAGGTCTCACCGACAAAGCCATCAACTAAGGATATTACTAGCCTAAGATGTTTGAGGACGCCAAAAAAATCTGTGAAGAGATACCCGCAATGTCAGAAGTTTGCCCCATCTTCTAACAGACATAGCGTGGATCTCCATACTTCATGCAGTGGTGCTTGATGGTAGGTTCTCTTCCCCGTGCACAGACTCAATTCAGATTTCTACTGGCCGCCATAGACTACTTCACAAAATGGGTAGAAGTAATACCTCTCCCTGATGTCACAGGGCGGCAAATTATTAAATTCCTCTGGCAGAAAATCGTGTGTCGCTTCGAACTTCCCTATACCATCATCTTCGACAACGAGACCAACTTCACGAGCAAGGAAGTGATGTGCTTTTGCTCCAAGTACAAGATCACCTACCGATTCTCCACTCCCTACTATCCATAAGGCAATGGCCAGGCTGAAATCAGCAATCACACTATCGATAACAGCCTACACAAGAGCCTTAACAAAGAAAAGGCAAGTGGGAGGAGAAACTCCCGGGAGTACTATGGACATACAGGACTACCAAGCAAGTCCCCCATTCTCATTGGCTTATGAGATGGAAGCCATCCTCCTTGTTAACATCTGTATGCCCACGCTTCGCACAACAGAGATTGACCAGAGTCAGAATGCCATTCAACTCGGTCTCGCTCAAGATCAATCGGAAGAAAGACGAGGGGAGGCTCAAATATGCATTGCCACCTACCAGCAATAAATTAAGGCCTCCCACCATAAGAAGGTGGAACCCCGAGAGTTTCAAATTGGGCGACCTACTTTTAAAGCGGGTCACTCAAAGCACCAAGCAGAAAATTTTGAGGAAACTTGACCAAACTGGGACGGCCCATACTTCGTGAAGCACGAGGCGGCAATGGCTCTTAAACCTTAGCTGAGCAAGATGGGAGAATACTCGGTAAACAATAGAACTCTTTTCATTTGAAGCGCTATTATGTGTAACCCACATTCACATTCAATAAAAGTTCATATTTTAATCCAATTCTCCCAAGTTTTCCAAATAGCCGATACCGGGCCGTTGCCCTGACGGTTATTCAGGAAATAGCCTACAACGAGCCCTCGCCCTGATGGCTACCCCCTTCTCAGGAAGTCTCCTGAAAGACGGTGGCTCGCCCAAACAGCCTACATCGAGCCCTCGCCCTGACGACTATTCGGAGAACAACCTATAACAGGCATTTGGTCTGACAGCTATCTCCTTTCTCGAAAAGTCTCCTGAAAGACAAAAGCTCGCCGAAATAGCCTATATAGTCCCCTCGCCCTGATGACTATTCGGGGAACAACCTATAACGGGCCCTCGCCTGACAGCTACCCCTTTTCTCGGAGAGTCTCCTGAAAGACGGAGGCTCATCCAAACATCCTATATTGGACCCTCGCCTTGATGGCTATTCAGAGAACAACCAATAGTGGGCCCTTGCCCGGATGACTACCCCCTTTCTTGGTGGGTCTCCTGAAAGAAGAAGGCTCGCCTAAACAACATGTATCGGCCCTCGCCCCGACGGCTATTCAGGGAACAACCTATAGCGGGCCCTTGCCCTAACGATTACCTGATTATTCATCAATTTTGCACATTATATATCGCATTTTCACATTTATTTTAAATAAAACTCTACTATTTGATCTTCTCTTTGTATAATGATGTGCAGATTTTTAATTAATGGTAAAGCAGAAGAAAAGGCCCAAAGAGCCCCAAATAGTTTTGGATTCTAAACATTATTTTTCAAGCCTAATGAAGTAATGAATATTCTCTAAATATCCACAGTTCATAGTATAATTCTGAGAATGTACCTGAAGATAACTTGATGAGGCGATTCTATAGAAGAAAACGCGAGATCAATGGAGCTTGATTTGTCGTGTTTTCATCACAATTACCGTGAAACACGACAAAATCAAGGTCGTTGGATTAACGCTTTGTACTGCAACTTTGATTCATTATATACACGGGCGTTCTCCTATAAATACCCTACCAGATACAGAAGCAGAGGATATATATTCGGAGAGAAAAAGCTTGGGTTTTCCTCTTTAGTTCTTTTTCTTTCAAATTTTCTGTTTATTTTCTATGTTTAGATCAAGAGAGATTCAAGGAGAAAAGAAAGAGAGATTGTATTTGAGAGTGACAACTGAATACAAGGTTTTACTTTTTTTTCTCATTCTCTTTTGTTTCGATTGCTTTACTTTTAATTATGCACTTTTTATTTACTAATTCTCCTTTTTGCTTTTATTCAATTATGATGAACTAACTCTCTTTCATAGCTCACTAATCTTCATCGCCACTACTATCCTTTGATTGATATCATAAAACCGATTGAATCATATGTATGCTTAAATTTAAGCATTGCTATTTTGCGAGTGTTCTTGAAGAAACATGAGGATAGGTGCTAACATATTACTTTCTAATCTAACTCTTAGTCAATCTTATTCTTATTATATACTTGATATGTCATGATAGATTAATGTTTAATTTTGATGAAGTGTTAATGCAAGTAACAACTTTTATCACCATTTTATATGTTTTACTTGATGCTCTTGTAAACTAAAAGGTGAAACTCTTGCCAATGATTCAAGTGAGGCACATATCTTTCAAAATGTTAGCATGTTAGTGGTGATAGATGATTAGTGAGCTTTGAGTTTTCTCTTCTTAAAGAAATAAAACTTTTTAATCTTTTTTTTAGTTTTCTTTCTTTTAGAAACTTGTTCTTCTTTTCAACCACTTTCAAAACCCTAGTTTTCCTTTTATCATCTTTTAATTTTTTTTTCTTATTTTCTTTCTCTCAATCTAAAACTTTTAAAATAACAACCAAAAACAAATCACTCTTCTTTCCCTTTTCTTTTCTATTTGTTTTTGAAATAGAGAAGAAAATTGATTTAAGAACTGTACTGAAATGCTTCTTAGCATCCTTCCCTGTGGATCACGACTCGTATAGCTACTTGATATTAAAGTAGAATTGCGAGAAGTCAGAGAAACACTTCTGATTTCAGATAACATATTTCAATAACTCGATTTTTCTCAATCAAATTTTGACGTCGTTGCCGGGGGGCGTAACGGTGCATTTTCTAACAATTTCTCTTCTATGTTTGTGTGTACAGTGACATTTTTCAAGAAACTAATAGTTACAGACCACAATTTACCTTCTTGTACCTCTACTCGAGAAAGCAGAGCATAGAAACTCAACACTTAGCCGCGTTTTCACAGCAAAGTAGAGGAACTACTGACTGCATTTTTTGCAAGTGCTTCAGAATTGCAAAATTAAGTCTCTATTGCTTTTAGTTTTTCTTGATACCTGTATTTGCATACTGTTTGAGTCTCAACAGTAATATATTGCTTGAATTGTTTAAAAAATGGCTAGACTTGCATCCTAGAAATCTGTCTAATTTCTTCATTTCAGTTATTGTTGAAGAGTTCTAAAAACAAGGTACGTATGCATTGCGTCTAACTTAAAAAATATTCTTGGGTGATATCTAATTGCTTTGAATGTTACTTATGCTATTTACTTACATACTTTGCACCAAAAATGAGCTAAGAGAAAACCCAATACAAGATAAGATGGAGGGTCATTACCCTTTCTAGCTCACAAACCAACTCCATCACACTCAAAATCTAAGCCTAAAACTAAAATCTGAATAGACGTTGGCCCTAAGGACATCTCGGACTCACTAGGAGATTGACTTCGAGGGAAGTTGTTAAATTTTGACTCTAGTCAAATCGGTGTTGAAGGTTGGAGATTAAGGAGCAAGTCATCGAAAACTAGTAGTTTGACATAATTAAGGCCATTGCGCTGCACGGATACCTCTCATTGTGTTTTGCCCTTACCTGACAGATTAACTTGTGATCAGACTGTTGCAATATACCTCTCCTAGATTGTAAATCTTTTAGGAGTCTCCTAGGTCTAAGTCTCGCTTAGAATATTGCTGGTTGATTTTTCTTTTTCTTTCTGACTGTTAGTGATCTTATTTGTGGTATTAATTATGCATGCAAGTGTGGTCGAGAGACCCAATTATGTCTAGGTTAACCAAAAGCAGTTCACCGCTAAAATTAAATTCAGAAATGGCTCAACCATCATCTTTGCAGGATAAATTCTATCCCATTAAAATATCCCTTCCATCTTGCATTCGGCTCCTAAAAGCCAATGGCAATAATTTCAAACTTAAGCTATAATTCATCAACACTCTTCCCAAGTTCCGTGAGTTAGAATCTGAGGATGCGTACTTCTTCATAAGAGAATTTGAGGAAGTATACCTTATGATGAGAATATCCCAGTTCGGAGATGATGTTGTTAGGTTATGTTTCATTCTTTTCTCCCTCAAGGACCAAGCCAAGAAATTGCTCTATAATATAACGATTGATTATGTCACATTGTGAGATGATTTCATCAAGGTCTTTTTGAAAAAATTCTATCATGTTCACAAAATCGCCCTCATTAAGAAGAACATAATGCAGTTCAAAAAAGAGCCTAGTAAAGTTTGTTGGAAGTACTTTGAACTTTTCAAAGACATTCTTGTCCAATGTGCTCATCACGGCATAAAGAACTCATGGCAGTGCCAAATTCCTTACAACGGTTTGATTATCAAACTCTCTTAGAAACTATGTGCAAAGGGGATTCTTGCAAAAGGATGAAAACTATGATGGGAATTATTTGAAGATCTAGCTGAGAAAATTATCCAATAGGAACTACTCTAGAAAAGTCTAGGAATACAAACCCTATCTCTTCAAAAGGAGGTATCCATTCATAGAATCATCTATTATTGCTGAACTAAAATTGCTAGGCTAATAAGAAGAGGGGAAGCCTTAGAAATAAAGAGCCAGCTCTAGTAAATCAAGTCAGCCCAATCCAATTCCCAACTCCGGTCACATACTGTCAAGCCATGAGCCACGTATTTGAAGAGTGTGCTGTATTTCGTGCTCAACAAATGTTGCTCGAGCATATGAATGTGGCCTACTCAAGGCCCCACAACAATCTCTACCATCAAATGTACAAACCAGCTGGAGAAATTACCCGAATTTCTCATGGAGCCAAAATAGCCATGATCACTCAAGGTCAAACTTTCCCAATCATTTCCAATCTCTCAACTATCAACAAAATTTTTCCAATCAAGTCCACAATCTTCATTCCAAAATCCTCCACTTGAGAAAAAATTGACCTATTTGGAGAAGAGTATGAAAACTCTGAATAAGTCACAAACATCATTTATGCAAAACACGAGATAACTATTGAGCAACCACACTTAAGCTATATCTAGGTTAGAGATTCAGATGAGTCAGCTAGCTAGTTCACTAAGTGAAAGGCTCAAGGAGACTTTGCCTAGTCAGCCATTGACACACCCAAAAAACTCTAGTTAAGCCCATCTGTTTCAAGTAGTTAAATCAATGTAATTTGGTTCATACATTGAAGTCGGGTAAACAAGTTGATAACTAAGTGTCGATGCCATCAACTCTTATCCAGCATGATCCAACACAAGCATCCACTTCTTCTAGTTCCACTCTTAAATTCTGATAAGCCTGAAAAAGACAAGTCAGTTGATCAGGTGCACAAGCCTATAGTTTCATTTTCAAATAGGCTTAAGAATAGTAATAAAAAAATCGCACACATGGGGAAAATACTTGAGATGTTTAATCAAGTAAAGATTAATGTGTCCCTTCTTGATACTATCCAATAAATCTCATCTTTTGCAAAATTTTTAAGGACATGTGCACTAAGAAGAGGAAGACTATTGTGCCAAGAAATCTTCTTAGCCAATAGTGAGCTACTGTCTGGTCCAATCCATATCAAGTACAAGGATCCTGGTTGTCCTATTATTGCTTGCACAATAGGACAAACTGAAATTAGTTATGCACTCCTTGATATGAGAGCCTTGCTTCCCTTCTTAGTATACCAACAACTCGGGTTAGGCGAGCCTAGTCTGACCCGAGTTACTATCCAATTGGCTGACCGGTCACTGAAA
Organism: Agave tequilana; assembly: GCA_038442645.1. NCBI lineage: Eukaryota > Viridiplantae > Streptophyta > Magnoliopsida > Asparagales > Asparagaceae > Agave > Agave tequilana. Next base: position 101,368 of record JAVJIF010009008.1, on the reverse strand, counting down.
GTTCCCAAGAGAGAAATAACTGATGTCCTTTTCTGGGTTGGAAAGTTTATCTACCATGTATATTTTATTGTTCTTAAGACTCAACCAGTGTCAAATCCTAGGCTTAAACTCGCATCATCCTTGGGCGCCCATTCTTTGCTACTGCCAATTCAATCATCAATTGTAGGAACGGATTCATGAGGTTAACCTTCGAAAATATGACTAAAGAAGTCAATGTCTTTAACCTAGAAAAACAGCCTTGTGATATGGATGATCAAAAATTGAGGTAAACCTCATTGAAAACTTAACCAGTGAGCATAGTAACAAAATAGAGCTAGAAACTAAGTATGAGTTCGAGTTGGACTCTGAAGATTCAATCTTGATCAAATTATCTAGTATGATGTGAATTGGATATCAAACCCGATTTTACTTAATCTAGAGTCAACAAACTTGACTCCTCCCTCCATTGAGTCTTTCCCTCCTCTAGAATTGAAAGCATTGCCCAAATATCTTAAGTACGTCTACTTAGGAAAATAAGAGATCCTTCCAGTCATCATCACATCCCATCTGATTGCAGAGCAAGAAAAGAGCCTTATGTCAGTTCTTAGAAAATATAGGGAAGCCATTGGTTGGACCATGACTGACATCAGAGAATTGAGTCCAATTATAGTTCAACATCACATTCATCTGAATGAAAAAGCGGCACCAAAGAGGGATCTGCAGCGTAGGTTAAACCCAATAATGCAAGAGGTTGTTCGTGCTAAAATCTTGAAAATCTTAGATAATGAGATAATTTATCCCATTTCTAATAGCCAAAAGGTCAGCCCAGTCCACGTAGTTCCAAAGAAGTCCGGTTTCACCGTGATAGAGAATGAGAACAAAGAGTTAGTACAAACACGACTCCCCACTAAGATTCGAGTTTGCATTGACTACCGAAAGTTAAATGTTGTCACTCGTAAAAATCACTTCCCTCTTCAGTTTATCAATCAAATGCTTGAATGATTAGTGGTTCACGAATATTACTATTTCCTAGATGATTACTCGGGGTACAATCAGATTCTCATAGCTCCAGAGGATCAAGAAAAGACAATATTTACATGTCCATTTGGGACCTTCACTTATCGTCGAATGCCTTTTGGCTGTGCAATACCCCCACAACGTTTCAACGTTGCATGTTCAGTCTATTCTCCGACATGGTAGAATGGTTCATTGAAATCTTTATGGATAATTTCTCCATCCTTGGAGATACATTCGATCAATATCTTCACCATCTAGAACTCGTCCTCCAGCGATGTGCTGAAAAGAGCTTGATACGAAATTGAAAGACATGTCACTTCATGATAAGACATGGGATTATCTTGGGATATGAAATCTCAAGAAAAGAGATTGAAGTAGATAAGTCGAAGATAGATGTCATGGCTAAGCTTCTCGTGCCTAAATGTGTGAAGGATATCCGATCTTTTTTAGGACGCACCGGTTTCTATCGTAAGTTCATTAAGAACTTTAGTAAGATTGCTAGATTATTAACCGGCCACTTAACTAAGAATGTTCCATTCACTTTGAATAATGGATGTCTTACTGCTTAGGAGAAGCTTAAGAAAGAACTCATTTTTGCACCAATTATTTTTGGCCCAGATTGGTCAAAGCCGTTCGAGATCATGTGCGATGCTTAAGATTTTTTCATAGACGCTGTTTTAGGATAGCGTATTGAAAACAAGCAGCAAGTGATCTACTACTCAAGTAGGACTTTAAAGGATGCCCAATTGAATTACATTACAACCAAGAAAAAATTCTTAGCTATGGTAATTGCTTTAGAGAAATTTCGACCATACCTACTTGGGTCGAAAATCACTATATTCACTGATTATTCTGTGCTTAGATACCTCATACTTAAGAAGAATGTCAAGGCCTAAATCATTCGTTAGATTCTTCTGTAGGTCACCTAGAGGGGGGGTGAATAGGTGACTAGCTAATCAAATGCAAAACTAATGAGAAATTAAAATTATTAAGCAAACACATAAAGTATAACATAAGAGTGTAACCGAATTCCCGGTGAAGGGTTCTGAATTATCATTTCAAGATTCCTCAAGATTAAGAGTTGAGGTGTCACTATGGCTCTCTTGGTTGGATTCAAGTGTGAGCAAATAATCCCAAGCATATATCGATTAAGCACAAGGAATATCAAGCAAGTAAAAGATATAAACAATAATCACATGCAAGATATAAAGACAAGGTGTGAGAAAGAAGAGATGAGCAATCGCAAACACGAGAGATTTGTTTCGAGGTTCGAGCACACTTGCTCTACGTTCCCGCCTTCAATACTATGAAGGATTTCTACTAAAATTGATCCCGTAAGATCGCTCGGTGCCGCACTATCTACAAGAGCTCTCTCAAGAACTCTTGGACCCACAAGTCTCTCACTTATTTCCGCAAGAACAACACACGCAAGCACAGTAGCTTGCCGAGGTCGCGCCTTTACAAATTCCTAATACAAGAGGTTGGAATACTTTGTGATCTACTTCTCTTGATCACCAAAAATATTCTCACAACAAATGATCCCTAGAGAATGGATATAGCAATGGAAAGCTCAAGTTTATGCGAGAAAAATAAGATAGAATTTGGAGTGAAAAACTCAAGAAATCCTTTTGAAAAACACAAGAGAATTACTCTTGTAAAACACTCTTTTGATATGAAAGTAAGCTCTAAACATTGTAGAGAAAACTCTGTTAAATGTGAAAAAAATTAGCTCCAAAACTTCTCTAAAAAACTTGCACAAAACTGGCCTAAAACACCCCAATATATAGGCTGCAGAAAATAGCCGTTGGGGGTCAGATTGGCCTGTCGATCGACAAGCCAACGATCATATTTATGACCGTTGGGGTTGCCGGTCGACCGCACCCAGGTAAAAGACCTATCGGTCGACCGAGGCTAGAGCCAGAGAGCATTGCTCTCTTGGTCAGTCAACTGTCCGGTCAACCGGAGCCAGATCCAGAGAGTAAGCTTTCTAGATCGGTCGACCGCCTGGTCGATTGGCCCTCAAGCCAGGCTTGTGCATGTTTCCTGTGCATATCGATTGACCGCTCAGTCGACCGACTTCTAGTTTGGTCGACTGGTCGGTCGACCACCAGAAGCTCAGGTCTGGGTTTTAAAGGGATTAAAACTTGGTCTTTTAAAACTCTAAAATTTTATTTAAAATACATAAAAATTCACAAAAATAAGTTCATTTAAACATTTAAATTATAAATATGTGTGATCAAAAATCAACACATATTACAAAAATATTGAACTATTTTTCCGATAAAGAATTTTAGCCTTAAATCAAAAACTATATTTCAAATTAAACTTCAATTTGAAAAATAACTTTTCCCAAACTTATTCAAATACAAAAATAAGATATTTTAAACACTTTTGAAACTTAGTGTGTATGGATATGATCCAATACACTTACAAGATGAGATATCTATGTTTTTGACAGTTAAGCTTTAAAATAAGTTTTGACTTAAACAAAACTCAAACACATGATATAGAAACATCAAATAAGTTTTTTTAAACATTTGAACCAACAATGTATATAGATGAAATCCAATATACATATAAAATATGTAATCTTGTTTTGATGAACTCTATTCATGAAACATAAAATATCTACTTTGAAGCTCAAAGCCAAAGCAGCATTTTCTAAAATCAAAACTATTTCTTATGAAAACACAAATAGAAATTTTGTGTGTGTATACAAGCTTGAGCAATCCACAACTAATCTATCATTTACATCTTATCTAAAAATAAAAATCTTAACACTTACAAACTCGACACAAGTCTTGAAAATCTTCTCTTTGAAAATCTTCTCTTTATCTTGACTTGGTTCAAAACTTGATCCATGAGCTAGACTCCTCTTTGAGTACTTGATGCGGTCTTTGAAGCGCGAGCTCTTGAATCAACATGTGCTAGCTTTAAAACTTGACTTTGAATTCTTCGTTGAAGCTAAATACAGACTAAGATCTTGATCAATATTTGAAACTAAATAAACACAAGATCATTAGTACTATAATTACATGAGTTAATCGTCATCAAAACTAGAGTGATTGGCCTTTGGGCCAACATCTTCTTCTTCAAAAATTTGATCTCGAGATTCGAGACAAAAAGGGCATATAAAACGTTGTTGCTGATCATCTCTCACGTATCCCCAACGTTCTTTGAAATGAATTACTTATCAATGACAACTTTCCTAACGTAAACTCTTAGTTGCCTTTAGGGAATCATGGTTTGCCTACATAGTCAACTACTTAGTCACAAAACAACCCCTATCTCATTGAATGAAACAAAATGTCTATCGGTTCTTATCACAAGTCTGTTATTTCTTTTGGGAGGAACTTTATCTTTTTAAGTATTGTCCTGCCATATTATTAAGATATGTATCCCCGATGAAAAAGTCGAGAGTGTTCTTTCTTTATGTCACGAGCTTGCATGTGGTGAACATTTTGATCCCCACAAGACCGCTGAAAAAGTACTACAAAGTGGGTTTTATTGGCCCACTTTGTTCAAAGATGTATTTGAATACGTGCCCAAGATATCAATGGTAGGTAGGATCTCGAAACGTAACATGATGCCCTCAACCCAATTCTACAAATAGAACTTTTTGACATTTGGGACATTGACTTTATGGGTCTTTTTTTTAGTTCATTTGAGAATCAATACATCTTTATTTTTATGGACTATATGTCCAAATGGGTTGAAGTTATTCCTAGAAAGACGAATGACAACAAGGCTGTAGTAAAGTTCTTAAAAAAGAATATTTTCTCGAACTTCGGAACTCCTCATGCTATAATCAATGATAATGGCACTAATTTTTATAATAGATCTTTTGAAACTCTTATGCGAAAATATGTCATAACATACAAGTTGTCCACCCTATATCATTCTCAAACTAGTATGTAGGTAGAGATCTCGAATAAATAAATAAAACTAGTATTGGAGAAGACTATGAGTCAAAACCAGAAAGATTAGTCCACCATACTGGTAGATGTCTTATGAGCCTACACGACTGCTTTCAAAACGATCTTAGGCATGTCTCCTTATAAGTTAGTCTTTGAAAAGGCTTGCCACCTGCCTAGAGCACCGGGTCTTATGGGCAATTAATCAATTGAACTTTGATCTAGATATGGCCAGTGAACTTTGAACACTACAAATTTCTGAACTTGAGGAATTGAGGAACAAAGCCTATGAAAATACAAAGATAACGAAAAATAGGATTAAGGTCTTTCAAGATAAATTTATCATGAGGAAAAACATTTATGCCAGGACAAAAAGTCTTACTTTACAATTCTAGACTTCATCTTTTTTCAGAAAAGTTAAAATTGAGATGGACAGAGCCATTCCTTGTGAGAACCGTGTTTTCACATGGTGCAGTGGAGATCTACGACCCTAAGAATGGTAATGAATTCAAGGTTAATGGTCAATGGCTAAAGTCATTCTTGGAATCGATGCCAGAAAATAAGACGGCGATAGATCAGTTCGCCTCAATATAGCGGTAGCATCACCTCTTTTACATTTTATTTCATGCATCTATACATTTTATTCATATATTGGGGACAATGCATGAGATTGGTGTGGGGGAGGAGCACTAGCATTTAACATGAGAAAAACTTTTTGAAGTGAGAAACAATATTTTGATTATTTTTGTAGAAAATTAAGATAATCTTAAAAATTAAGGGAATCACAATTAGGATTTCTTAAAACATAATCAAAATAAGATTACTTACTTAATTTCTAGGTTTAGGAAGAAAAATTAAAAAAGTAATTTGGTTTTGATTTTTACCTTGATGAAATATGCACTTTATACACTTGCATTCTTAGTATTCAAAACAAAAACTCTTATTCCTTGTAAAAAAATAGAGAAGAATAATATATATATATATCAAAAATTCTTTGATTAAGCTTGATAGTTGTGCCACATAAAGTATAATTATTCACACCTAAAAATGGTTCATATAATCAATAAAACCCTTAGTTCTGTGGCCTTGTTTACTTGAGTCCTTAAGTCATAGGGGTGTTTTTGCAACTGGTACCCTATGACCATCTGGTTTGGGAGTCACTGACTAAAGCTCGTTACATGGGTGAATTAGAAAGTCTAATAAAACTAAGAGATGAATACCATCATAATAAGTATAATAAGACATAAGAGTTGAAGTTGAAGAGTCCCAAGCAAAATTTCGCGATCACAAGGTGCATATGATTTTAAACATTTGTTTTTTAAGTCCAAAGAAAATAACGAATATTCTCTTAATATCCACAGGTTAGAGAATAATTCTAAGAATATACCTGAAGACAACTTGACGAGGCGATTCTGTAGAAGAAAACGCGAGATCAACAGAGCTTGATTTGTCATGTTTTCTGTCACAATTATCGCGGAAACGTGACAAAATCAAGGCTGTTGGATCAGCGATTTGATCTGCGGCTTCGATTCGTTAGATGCACGAGCATTCTCCTATAAATACCTTACCAGAGACAAAGGCAGAGGCAGAGGATATATATATATATATATATATATATATATATATATATATATATATATATATATATATATATATATATATATATATATATATATATAGAGAGAGAGAGAGAGAGAGAGAGAGAGAGCAAAATCTAGGGTGTTCTTCTTTAATTCTTTTTCTTTCAAATTTTATGTTTATTTTCTAAGTTTAGACCAAGAGAAATTTAGCGAGAAAAGAAAGGGAGATTGTATTTGAGAGTGACAATTGAATACAAAGTTTTACTTCTTTCCTCATTCTCTTTTGTTTTGATTGCTTATCTTTTAATTATGCACTTTTTATTTAATAATTCTCTTTTTTGCTTTTATTCACTTATAATGAACTAACTCTCTTTCATGGCTCACTAACCTTCATCACCGCTAACTTCTAACTTTTGATTGATATCGTAAATCCGATTGAATCATATGTATGCCTAAATCTAAGCCTTGCTATTTTGCGAGTGTTCTTGAAGGCCACATAAGGATGGGTGATAACATATTATGTGCTAATTTAACTTTTAATCAATTCTTATTCTTATTCTATGCTTGATATGTCTTGATAGATTAATGTAATTTTGATGAAGTGTTGATGCAAGTCAGAACTATTATCGCCATCATATATGTTTTACTTGATGCTCTTGCAAACTAAAAGGTGAAACTCTTTCCATTGATTCAAGTGAGGCACATATCTTTCAAAAGGTTAATATGTTAGTGATGGCAAATGATTAGTGAGCCTTGAGTTTTTCTTTTCTTAAAAAAATTAAACTTTTTAATCACTCTTTTTAGTTTCCTTTCTTTTTAGAAACTTGTTTTTATTTTCAACCACTATCAAATCTCTAGTACTCTTTTACCATCTTTTATTTTTCTTTTTCTTGTTTTCTCTCTCAATCTAAAACTTTCAAAATAACAACTAAAAATAAATCACTCTTTTTTTCCTTTTCTTTTCTATTTTATTTTTGAAACAGAAAAGAAATTGCTTTAAGAACTGTACCGAAAAGCTTCTTAGCATCCCTCCTTGTAGATCATGACCCGCATAACCACTTGCTATTGTTGTAGGAAGGGAACCCAGGGGTCAAAGCTGGTCAGGGAACAAGGGTAGGTATGATATAGACAGAGATTTACTTAGAACTTTGAATTCACGTTGTGTATAAACAGTGAACAGTACAGTATATGAACAGTGAATGTATGTATGAACAGTAAATGAACAGTGACTTTACTACAGTAAATATGAACAGTAACTTTGCTACAGTAAATATGAACAGTAACTTTTTTGAAATTTTTGTTAAATATGCAGTGCTAAATGATATGTGAGAGCTTTAGACACAGTGTATAATAAAGATGGAATATTAAGATTGAATTACAGAGAGAACAAGAACTTACAACGGTTGATTAGATCTAATGATCTTTGAAATTGGATACAACAGGAAGTAGGAATACAACTTGGAACTGCTTGAGGAAGAGGGAGAGGATTTTTGATTACAAGGAGGAATTTTCTAGTTTTTTGGCTCTGATTTCGCTCTGTTTTTCTCGCTCTTAATTAGCTCTGCCCTTCAATGGTTGAGGAAGCCTTGAATTTATAGAGAGGAGTTGAGTCTTCTGGAGTGATGAGCTGGCGAGGAATCTTGTCATTTCTTCGCTTTTGAGTCTTGTCTTGCTTTGTCGGCTTTGGAATCTTGCAGCTTTGAGTCACTTCGTCCTTTGTCTGTCTGGAGAGGAATCTGTCACTTTGAGTCACTTCGTCCTTTGTCGGTCTGGAGAGGAATAAGTCACTTCGTCCTTTGTAAGTTGCTTTTGAGTCTTTGTCTTACTTTGTCGGATTTGGAATCTGGCAGCTTTAAGTCATTTCTTCCTTTGTCTGGAGAGGAATCTGTCTTTGAGTCACTTCGTCCTTTGTCAGAGAGGAATCTGTCACCTTTTAAAGGAATCTTGCAGCTTTGAGTCAAGTCTTGCTTTGTCTGGGGAGGAATCTGTCACCTGTCACCTTTTGAGTCACTTCAGCCTTTTGTCTGGAGAGGAATCTGTCTTTGATGCTTTTGAGGGAATATTGCAGCTTTGAGTCTTGTCGGAGCCTGCTTTGAGTGTTGTTTCTTTTGAGTGTTGAGAGAATGCTGATTTTTTTTTTTTTTTTTTTTTTTTTTTTTTTTTTTTTTTTTTTTACAGAGAGATGGTCTATTCAAGGTGACCTTGAGACCTTTGAAATTTTCACATATCAAATGGGTCCTGACCTCCTACCGGGTCAAGTGCCGGATCAATGGGTGAAGAGGATGCAGTAGAGCTGGTTCGAGATTTGGCGAGCTGTTTTTGCATCTTTTTGAATTCCTGGAATTTTAAAAATTGTTTAAATTCATCCTCAGAGTCTGAATCCTCTTGAATTGTCGTTGAGGCTTTTGGAACGGGTTTTGAAGAATCAACGCGTTTAGAGACTTGTTGAATTTGATGTTGGAATTTCCTGCCGGAGGTGAGGAACTCGCCAACTGTTGATTCGGAGCATAGATTTTGGTTGAATTTGTCCCACCATTTGATTTTGAATTCCCGGACTAAACTCATTGGGAATTTGTCTGTGGTGCTGTAGTGCTGAGTGATTTGGTAACTCCAGCAAAAGATCCATGGTACCTTGAATTCTTTGTAGTATTGGACTGTTTTAATGTAATGTAATCCTTTGGCTTGGAAGAGGTATCTGTTGAAGCCTTTGAGTGCTGTTGGTGGTAGTATATTGGTTGTAGGCCCGTACGAATGCCACCATTCGTAGAACCATACTGGGAACTCGTCTTGGCAATTGGTGTGGAAGGTGAAGAACCATGAATGATCGAAGGGCCTGAGAAGGAATGCTCGATACCAGGCCATCCTGTAATCATGATAAGTATATCCCTTCGGAATGTAGTTGATTGTGAATTCCCTTGTTGTAGCAAGAGATGCCCATTCTATTGGCCGAATAATTTTCTTGATAACACACTTTGAGTAGGAGATCCTGTCTGGATTGCTGTTGTCCATAGTATGATAAAGTTCTATTGAACCAGAGTCAATGAGAACTAGTTCATAGTATCTTTGGGTTTTGAGTGGATCATCTGGAAGCCATTGGCAGCCTGCTGGTAGGAGTTTATTTACGAATGAACAAAGTGCTTTGTAGTCAGGGATCTTAGTGAAGTTGGTAAGGATTATATACTCAGGATTTGTCTTGGTGAAATATGGAGATGAATCGGATTGAGGTCGTGGGGTACTTTGAGTCTTTGTGGGAGTTGTTACAGCAAAGGGAAGAGGGGAAAGTTATCAAGGACTTGAAATCTGTTGTGACTTTGAATAGGAGAGGTTGAAAGGGTTGAGATCCTTATCTCATAGTCTTTAGGATTGACCGTCTTTTGAATCGGGGATTTTCCTTTATCGTCGTTCATTATGAATCTGTGGTCAGGAGAAGAGGAGTATCTTGAATTATTATGAATGTATGAGGAATGCATGAATGATTTTCTTGAACAAATCAGGTTTATGCTATGATAAATGGAACTATTTTGTAGGGTATTTAAGTCTTCGGATTGGACAGGAGATATAAATCTAAATGTGATTTCTTGTCCCATGATTCTTGTACCTAATCCTTTTGAATTAACCAAAATGGATAAATTTGGGTTAAAAATGGTATTCCTAATATTATATCAGTATTTAGATTTTTAATAACAATGAATTGGTGTTTGAAACAAATTGTCTCATTGCATATTGATATTTTTGTTACTTTTCCCATAACTTTTAAAGGCGAGTCATTTGCCGTGATTAGTTTTTCTTTTGTAGGTTCATAGTGCTTTGTTGGGAGAATACCGTTCCTAATTACACTATGATCGGCTCCGGAATCAATCATCGCAGTAAGTGTGAGTTTTGAATCGTCGATGGCCAGGGTTATGAATATGAACCATTTTTGGTAATTGAATTTTTCAATAGTGGAGATGAATCCAGGTTTGGATGGAGAATTGGTTGAAATGTTTATTTCATTCAGAGAAAAGGGGAGCGGTTCTTCCAATGATCCTGATGCAGTAGTTCCTTCTCTTGTCTTATTAATTTGGCTTTGGACAAGGCACATCTGTGTTTCGTATGCTAGATTTCTTGTTTTTATTTGTTGTAAATTTTCCTTAATGTGTCCGATTTCTTCTTTTAGGAGTTGTATATCCGTTTGGAGTTTACGAACGTCGTTTGGTTTGGTTCCTAAAGTGGTTTTTATAGGATAAGTTTCAAAAAGTTTTGAAATGCTGAAAGGTTGAGTTAAATTATCCTTTTCTTCTTCCTCATTAATTATTAAGGTTCTTAATTTTTCTAAATGTTCTTTTTGTGTTTTTAAATCAGGAATTTGTTGTATCATGTCGAATATTAATTCTTTTGATTTTTGTTTAGAATTGCTTGTTTTGAAAGTATTTTCCTTGATCATACTAATTGTTTTACATTTACAATCGGAGCCGCTAGAGTTTGAAGAGTCATAATATTCACTATCATCGGATATTTCATTAATCTCAGAGATGATTTGAAATCTTTCTTTAAGTTTTTGCCTTAAATTGTCGTCCAAGTCTGACATGTTATTTATAATTTCATTAATTTTATTATTATCATTATGTTTTTTTCTTTTTTCTTTTGATTTGCATTTATTTGCCATATGGCCAGGTTTACCACATTTATAGCAAGTAATTGGTTTGGATTTATTTTGGTAGTAGTTTTCGTTTGAATGCTTTGGAGAATAGTTACGTCGTTTTGCCCTATAATTTTGAGAATAGTCGCGTTTTCTTTTATAAGTCTTGTAGGGGTTTATTCTTTGATTACGTCTTTTCTCAGTAGAGGGGGCCCTTATCCCTGTAATACCAAATGCTTCACAGAAGGAGCCCATTTCTTTATGTTTGTTACCATACTTGGCTTGGAATTTCAACTCTTGACAGGCTTGTAAAGCTTCTTTTTAACGAATGCAAATAGTTGACCATATGTAATAGTGCTGAAATCAGCATTGTCGTCTTCAACTCCCATGGCCTTTTTAATGTTTGTAAAGACTCTTTGCGAAAATAACTTGGGTAGTCCTGTTATGAATTTTTCTTTCCAAAATGATTTGGTTGAGTCTGATCGTTTTAAAACATAGGTTAGGAATATATCCTTATACCACCTGAAGTCAGTAAGGGTTGGACATTTTAAATTAGTAAGGGATATGTTCGAAGATCCTAATTGTTCTGCAGGATTTCCTACAAAGTGTGTTGCAATAGTAATTATGAGAAAGCTGGCGGAATCATTTTTCTTTGTAATTGTTCCTTGGGCGTCCTCTACTTCTATTTCATGATTCAGGATTGTTTGTTTTTCTTCGAGGGTTAAAGAGTTATCCCACCAATATTTTAATTGTCCAGTAAAACCAGTGACTATGTAGACCGTAGCATTTTGTTCAGGTAGACGATTTGTTTTATAGGCTGTTACAGCCATACCTATTTCTTGTAATGTATTGAGTATTTCGTACTCACTTTTTCCGTCTATGTTCCATTCGTAGACAGAAGTGCCATCGTAGCTTGATTTGAATATAGCCTTTTCTTCATATTGGATGTCCGGGGGTGTTGGCCTAGGGTAATAATTCCTGGTTTGGCCTCCTCGCCAGTCATTATCGTAGTTGTTTTTCCAGTTATTTCTGTATGAATTGTTGTTTTTCTTATATCTCGTATTAATACGATTAATTTTTTGATTTGGATTTGTTCCTTGAATATCGTCTTCTATTTGGCTTATTTGTTGTACTAATGAATTATCTGAGCTGTCTGTAGATTCGGATTCTAAATCATCTTGTTCCTCTATAGTATTTATTTTTGACGTACTTGGGATGTTCTCATTAATTTTTTCTAAGGCTTGGGTTATTTGTCCTAATAAGTTCATTGGTCGGACATTTTCTACAGGCAAATTTGTGGGCTGGAAATGTGGTGCCGAATAACTTAGTGGGAATTTAGAGTTTGACTCTTTTGAATTCCTTTAATTTCTGTGGATAAGGAATCAATTTGATGCGCTATGGTGTGTAGCAATTGGTTTGAATAGTTGTTCTGATGATATACCTTTTTAATATCTTCTATGTTGACTGGTTCGTTATTATTTTTCCTCTTTTGAAAGGTGAAGCGGTTACTTCGCCTTCATTGGTTGAAATCTTGATAGATTGTAATGGAGGATGGATTGAAGTCACAATGTTTCCATCTGTTAGTTGCCATTTTTTGTATAGGCTGGTCTGAACATTAATCTGGGATTGATTGAAAGGGTCTTCTATGCCTTGTTTTACTAAGTAGTATTGTAACCATATTTCAAAGTTGAAATTAATTTCATGTTCCCATATATCGCTAATCCAATTTTTTGTTAATTGTTCTTGGTAAGTCCTATGGAGTTTTGAGAACCAATCAAAATGTTTGGATTCTTCTCGGAACTCTTTCATAAGTCTAACACTATCGCTAATGAATGGCTTTTTAATCATATTAATTTCTCCAGTAAAATCTGGTCTCATTTGGGATGATGTAGGAGAGTAGTTTTCCTGACTAACTTCTGGAAGGGGTGACTTATGGAATACTCTAACGGGTTGTTGGAATGAATATTCAGAACATGAATTTCTACTGGGCTCGACATATCTAAAGGAGGTTGAAGGCCTTTCTCTAACAGAGTTGAATCTAATCAATACTGTCCCATCGTCTTCTTCTATTATATCTGAGATCTCAGTCCTCTCTATGTCTCTAGGGTCTGAGGGTTCTCTATCTTGAATTCTTCTGGAATGGTTATCTCATCCCACTTTAGTCTTTTGGGAATAAAAGTCCTTGACTGTTCTGCTTCTATCTGAAGAATAACAGTTTCTTCTTGAGTACGGGATCCTATCATTTTGAATTTTGGGTTCATCTGAGAACTCATTAATTTATAATATAGTTTATACATGACTGATACTTGTTCGGTGAATTTTTCGAACTCATCACCTTGTAAGTGGACGTCTAAGATTAATGAATTTAGGAATAATGGATCTGTTAAGGATACTGAATAATTAGGCATACAGTTGAAGTATACTGGTCCATTACATATATTGGTCTGAACCATAGACAGGATGGATGCTTTATATCTTTTTAATCTTTTGTCCCGTAGGGCTGTGTAGATAGGTGTGTTCACACCAGTATGGACTAGTGGTTTGATAGCTACCTGTACTAACCCAAAATGAATGTAGCGGAATCCCTTTTTAATAAATTCTTTCAATGCAAGGTTGGATAATCTACAGTAAATATGCTACAAATTTCTGAACTTGAGGAATTGAGGAACAAAGCCTATGAAAATACAAAGATAACGAAAAATAGGATTAAGGTCTTTCAAGATAAATTTATCATGAGGAAAAACATTTATGCCAGGACAAAAAGTCTTACTTTACAATTCTAGACTTCATCTTTTTTCAGAAAAGTTAAAATTGAGATGGACAGAGCCATTCCTTGTGAGAACCGTGTTTTCACATGGTGCAGTGGAGATCTACGACCCTAAGAATGGTAATGAATTCAAGGTTAATGGTCAATGGCTAAAGTCATTCTTGGAATCGATGCCAGAAAATAAGACGGCGATAGATCAGTTCGCCTCAATATAGCGGTAGCATCACCTCTTTTACATTTTATTTCATGCATCTATACATTTTATTCATATATTGGGGACAATGCATGAGATTGGTGTGGGGAGGAGCACTAGCATTTAACATGAGAAAAACTTTTTGAAGTGAGAAACAATATTTTGATTATTTTTGTAGAAAATTAAGATAATCTTAAAAATTAAGGGAATCACAATTAGGATTTCTTAAAACATAATCAAAATAAGATTACTTACTTAATTTCTAGGTTTAGGAAGAAAAATTAAAAAAGTAATTTGGTTTTGATTTTTACCTTGATGAAATATGCACTTTATACACTTGCATTCTTAGTATTCAAAACAAAAACTCTTATTCCTTGTAAAAAATAGAGAAGAATAATATATATATATATCAAAAATTCTTTGATTAAGCTTGATAGTTGTGCCACATAAAGTATAATTATTCACACCTAAAAATGGTTCATATAATCAATAAAACCCTTAGTTCTGTGGCCTTGTTTACTTGAGTCCTTAAGTCATAGGGGTGTTTTTGCAACTGGTACCCTATGACCATCTGGTTTGGGAGTCACTGACTAAAGCTCGTTACATGGGTGAATTAGAAAGTCTAATAAAACTAAGAGATGAATACCATCATAATAAGTATAATAAGACATAAGAGTTGAAGTTGAAGAGTCCCAAGCAAAATTTCGCGATCACAAGGTGCATATGATTTTAAACATTTGTTTTTTAAGTCCAAAGAAAATAACGAATATTCTCTTAATATCCACAGGTTAGAGAATAATTCTAAGAATATACCTGAAGACAACTTGACGAGGCGATTCTGTAGAAGAAAACGCGAGATCACAGAGCTTGATTTGTCATGTTTTCTGTCACAATTATCGCGGAAACGTGACAAAATCAAGGCTGTTGGATCAGCGATTTGATCTGCGGCTTCGATTCGTTAGATGCACGAGCATTCTCCTATAAATACCTTACCAGAGACAAAGGCAGAGGCAGAGGATATATATATATATATATATATATATATATATATATATAATATATTATATATATAGAGAGAGAGAGAGAGAGAGAGAGAGAGAGAGAGAGAGAGAGAGAGAGCAAAATCTAGGGTGTTCTTCTTTAATTCTTTTTCTTTCAAATTTTATGTTTATTTTCTAAGTTTAGACCAAGAGAAATTTAGCGAGAAAAGAAAGGGAGATTGTATTTGAGAGTGACAATTGAATACAAAGTTTTACTTCTTTCCTCATTCTCTTTTGTTTTGATTGCTTATCTTTTAATTATGCACTTTTTATTTAATAATTCTCTTTTTGCTTTTATTCACTTATAATGAACTAACTCTCTTTCATGGCTCACTAACCTTCATCACCGCTAACTTCTAACTTTTGATTGATATCGTAAATCCGATTGAATCATATGTATGCCTAAATCTAAGCCTTGCTATTTTGCGAGTGTTCTTGAAGGCCACATAAGGATGGGTGATAACATATTATGTGCTAATTTAACTTTTAATCAATTCTTATTCTTATTCTATGCTTGATATGTCTTGATAGATTAATGTAATTTTGATGAAGTGTTGATGCAAGTCAGAACTATTATCGCCATCATATATGTTTTACTTGATGCTCTTGCAAACTAAAAGGTGAAACTCTTTCCATTGATTCAAGTGAGGCACATATCTTTCAAAAGGTTAATATGTTAGTGATGGCAAATGATTAGTGAGCCTTGAGTTTTTCTTTTCTTAAAAAAAATTAAACTTTTTAATCACTCTTTTTAGTTTCCTTTCTTTTTAGAAACTTGTTTTTATTTTCAACCACTATCAAACTCTAGTACTCTTTTACCATCTTTTATTTTTCTTTTTCTTGTTTTCTCTCTCAATCTAAAACTTTCAAAATAACAACTAAAAATAAATCACTCTTTTTTTTTCCTTTTCTTTTCTATTTTATTTTTGAAACAGAAAAGAAATTGCTTTAAGAACTGTACCGAAAAGCTTCTTAGCATCCCTCCTTGTAGATCATGATCCGCATAACCACTTGCTATTGTTGTAGAATTGCGTAAAGTCAGAGAAACACTTCTGATTTTAGATAACATATTTCAGTAACTTGATTTTTTTTTCAATCACTACCCCTTTCTCCAGGAGTCTCCTGAAAGAAGGAGGCTCACCCGAAACAGTCTATATCGGGCCCTCACTCTGACGGCTATTCAGAGAACAGCCTATAGCGGGCCCTCGCCCTAACGACTATCCTCTTTCTCGGGGAGTCTCCTGAAAGACGGAGGCTCGCCCGAACATCCTATATCGGGCTGGAACATCCTAACGACTGTTCAGGAAGCAACATATGGCGGGCTCTCGCCCTGACGACTACCCCTTTCTCGGGGAGTCTTATGAAAGACGTAGGCTAGTCCAAACAGTTTATATCGAGCCCTCGTCCTGACGACTATTCGGGAACAGCTTATAGCGGGCCCTCACCCAGACGGTCACCCCCTTTCTTGGGGAGTCTACTAAAAAGTGTGTCCTAAATAGCCTTTATCGGGTCATCGCCCTGTAAAGAAAAAATAGACGGTCTAAATAGTGAGTTGGTTGGTTTAATGGTGTAAACATTTGAAACCTAACAAAAATTGGTTTGTTGACGTTTTTAATGTGTGTGTGTATTAATACCTTATCCACTATTACCCTGTCCACGATGTATTTGTATCGGTTTTTTTACGATTTTGCCTATTAGTGTATCTGTGTCTTAGTGTGTTGTGTCTCCTTGTTTGTGCAACATAGATTATTTATAATGTCTATTTTATTTTCCTCCTATCGGAAATAATTGATTATGCAAATTACTTAAGAAATTGGTTATATTACTCATCCAGTAACACTTCATATTACATGCAAAGCTTGCTTTAAGAATTGTTATGCAGTTGGTTAAAAAGTGATCAACAAGCGCAATTAATCTTTGCAGGATCTGCATGGTATTTTGATGAAGCTGAGAGCAGAACATCGACGCTGCCTCCACTGTGGATGCCAGGTATGGGAATGTTCAATAACTCTTTCTCGTTACAAACTGTTTCCCATCTTCCCATTTACACATGAATTCTGATTAGACTAATCCATCTTGTTTAATTTGTTGGTTCATGTAAAATCGCAATTTTACTGCTGCTTGTCAGGAGTATTTAGCTTAAAATCGTATGAATTAGCAACTTTGCCTTGCATCTATTCTTATTGCATTTCAACGGTAATTTTCATTGTTTCTATTCGTTATCTTCTTCGAGTCAGTTTTAATCATTATATTGTATCTTTGTCGTACAGTTGCGCATTTAGTATTCTGATCTTTCCTTGTATTTTCTATAGATACCCTGGTTGGTTTACATATCGTATTGTTTTCTTTACTTCCTTCTTGTTTATGTGCCATTGTTTCTTTACTTCCTTCTGTCACGTGGAGACATTCTATTTCTTGATGTTGACCAGAGCTCCAAGCTCTCTTCACGGTCTCAAGTTTAAACTCCGTCAGTTGCATGCATTTTATTTCTTGACGTCGGTCATTGAGCAAGCCTAAAGTTTGCTCTTAAGTGGTCCTTAGTTCAAACCTGCCGTCGGTGAATTTAACTAGGAAAAAAAAAACTTGCCTCTCTTCTCACACTTCTTCTCTTTTCTCTCTTTTCATTCTTTCTTTTTCTTTTTTTTTTCCTCCAGAATTTTTTTTTCCTCCAGAATTTTTTTCCCTCAACCAATCATGTCCAGGTTTCATAATCCTTGTTGAAAATTCATTGTCCTCACTTTAGAAATTCCAAGCCTTGCAAAACAACATTACAAAAAAATATTTTTTGTAATCCTTGCATTTTTTTTTTTATGGTTCTCTGCTTTCTATTGAATTTGGAGAGCGCTTCCTAACTCATATTTTATGTTTAATCTATTTCATCTTCCTTTTTGTTTCACAAAGGATTCAAAAATCTGACTGTCAATTAATGTATAAATATCCTAATTCCCATCTAAAATCCTTTAAATCCTAACCTTAGCTTTAATGAAATAATAATCAAATTCTTATTCTCTAATCTATCAGATCCTAACCTAAGAAGTAGCCCTTTGTCGACACCTTTATGTGGATAGAAAGTGTAAAATGGAAGATTGTAAATGAAACTTTAGGATATTGTGCACAAAAATTGTGACATACTACCAAGGTATTATAATGCAATCTAGCCTCTTAAAAGATGACCCCATCAACAAAACTATGGATTGAAAGAGATTTCTCTAATATTATCAACTCTCTATCACGCGACTCACCTTCGTCATCCATCAGCAGTCAGCCTCTCCGGCACGATGTTATCACAATGCTGTGCTATGAACTATCATGAAAAGCTACTCACATATATCGAGAAGACAATGAGCGTGCTAACGGCTAGTCAATCAAGATCTTGTTAATATTAATGTGAGTGGCTGTACTTTTGTTTGCATTTTTCAATAAAATTATAGCTTCAGCTGGCCTATCAAATAAAAAAAAAATGACCATCAACACAAAGAAGAGAGCTAACCACAAGCTCTCCCCCCCACTTGCCTAATCTAAAACCAATAGAATCAAATCTGCTACTATCAACAGGCAACAATCATTTCCAAGGTACAGCATATGACCATCAGAAACAGAAATAAAAGAAACCAGCAACATCTGTACTACCAAGAATAGGATTTGATCACCTGAAGTAGGTGCTTCCAGTAATTATATAACAACAGATGCAATATAACTAACACAGGAAAAAAAAAAAGCCCAAATTTGATCTCAGTCATCAGATACGCAGAACTTCACGCAACTAAGCAATAATAATAGAGACGATAGTAGCATAGAGTTGTTTTAGGACAGTACTTAAACACAAAGCAAGCCATACACACAGGTAAAGTCAGGTTCAAATATAATTATAGGTGCATAGCCCTCAGTCTATAGAGGGGAAAACACAAAAAGCATTAAGAAATCCACAGAACACTCCATAACATAGAGATTGCAGTGCATCATGACATGGCCAGAATGATCACCTAGAGAGACCAGTGCATGCCATTGCAAGAGTGGTCATAAGCCCGCACCGGACCGTGGTCGGGGCAGTGCCTGTTCCCTTGCAGAGCTAGCTCGAGCTCCCGGGAGAACTGACCATTCCCGTCATCATCGAAGTGTTCTAATCCCATAGCATGCTGGATTTCATGACTAGTGCTACCAGCTCCATGGTTCTTAAAGCCCCAGGGATGTGCCATGCAAGTACTTGTGCCGAACATCTGTTGGCCCATTGGCACACCGTCACTGCTGCTGCTGGCAGAGATGTTTGGAGCTCGGTTTCTGGGGGCAGAGGTAGTGTTCCAAGGCTGATTTGACAGAAGAGAGAGAGCACAGGGATGTGCCATGCAAGTGCTTGTGCCGAACATCTGTTGGCCCATTGGCGCACCATCACTGCTGCTGCTGGCAGAGATATTTGGAGCTCGGTTTCTGGGGCAGAGGAAGTGCTCCACGGCTGATTTGACAGAAGAGAGAGAGCACAGCTGGAGTCAGAGACTCCCGCAAAACATTCACTCGGTGGAAGCTCAGACGTGTAGTGGCTCGAGGGATGTATGTATGGATGAGTCACCACTTCACTGCAAGGAGCATTGGGGTTTCCCTGCCACTGACCACCAGTTGCCACTCGATCGGTGGCCCTAACAGTAGGCCATAGATCTCTTGACGGAGACTGAGTCCTTGGATAGCTGAAATCCATGAGGAAGCTTCTGAATCTGCTGTTGTCTTCTGCAAGGTATGGTCAAAAAAAACTCTTAAAGATGGATATTAAATGGAAGAGATAGAAAAGCAAAATTTTTTGATAAACAGGAATCTTAACCATAGAAGGATGGTGAGAGTCTTCTGTAATGTGGTGATAAAGGCCCAGGAGGTGGCTTTCTTCGACGCTCATTGTGTCCTGCAAGGCGTCTACGGCAGCTTCGTTTCCCTTGGTCAAATTCATGCAACTGGTGGAACCTGTGCAGACATTGTAAATCACATACTGACACACAGTAAATAGATGCAAGATTCATAAACTGACAACTGTATAGCTAGATGATATACTCTTCTACACACCCTTATACAGTATCAGGTGCTATGGGACCGCCGCCTCATACAAGGATAAAGGATAGATGATGGGTTAAGGACTGAGTAACACGAAATGATGTCACTATAAGCATGATGCTTTGATAATACTGATTAAGCTCCAATTACAGGAGTCTCTACATACAATATAAACTAGCTTCCTTCTCCATGTGCTGATGATGGTGAGAAAGTGTAGGAATCCATTAAGTAAATGTGAGGAGAACAAGGGTGGAGATGAAATAATTTATGCAGACCGAAGAGAAAGGATTAAATGATCAAAACATCTTCCGTCATACTCCACTATTTTCAATGTCCTGTTAAGATGAACTTTTGGGATCAAGATATAAATTGAAGCTGACCAAGATAACAGTTTCATAATACCTCACGGTCGATCGGATTGATGGTTAGATTTTTTGAAGTCAAAAGTTTGAAAGAAATCAATCGGATCGACCGACCAGCTTTGTGGGTTTGACCCAATTAAAGCGCTCTTTTTACCTTTTAACCGACCTCAGCCTTGTCTTTGCTCATTCTTTGTTAGTATTTGGAGTGCCTCATATTCTTTAGAGAAGAACAGATGGAGGTGTTACAAGCTTCACAAATCAAGCACGGACATGTACAGGTATTGTGCATGTTATTAGTCGACTAATAGGCCTTGGGATAGTCGACTGATACTTTGGTATCAGTCGACTAGGCCCTACAACAGAAAGTTGGATTCTCAGATTGCATTACAGTAGTCAACTAGGTTCTGAGTATAGTCGACTAATACTTATTAGTCGACTAATGATTTTCTCTAGTCGACTAATATTGAGTTCTGGCAGTTTTCTAATACGATTTTGTTTCCTGTTTTGGTTTGGATCCGAGTTTTTTTTCTCTGAGGCGGTGCTGATTTGGTTGTTGGAGTTTGTATTGAACTAGGATCATCCTAGGTGCCTACAAAAACTCCTTGGAGTGGCCTTTTATTCAAGAGAATTTCAGATTTTCACCATTGAGAGTTGTGAAAGAGAGAGAGATCTCCTTGTAACTCTTATATTTTCTTCTCTATTTTCAATAAAGATTTCTCCCCTCCCCGTGGACAGAAGCACATTATCGAACCATGTTAAATCTGGTGTTCTTTGGTTGTGTGGTGATTATATTTTCAATTGCTTGCTAGTGGTAGATCTCTTATGCTTCCGCTACCGAGTCTTCAACTCGGTGTTTCTCGGTTGTATGATTGGCTATAGATCACAAAATTCTTCTCCAAACTTTTCATCTCAAACCGAACCCCAAAAGCTTCCTAAACTCTAAAATTATCAATCGACTCTCAATATTCCCCAAATCCTAATCAAACCCATCATTATTTCTCTCATCTCACCCACTCTTGCACCATGGTGAGACCGAAGCTACCCACAAACAAGGGGGCAGCTGCAGTGAAAGCTTAAGAAAAGATGAAGGGGGTTCTTCCAAGAGGACCCCTAGGGCAAAGCGGATACTACCAAGCCTAACATCTCATTAAGAAGTGATCTTGAAGAGGACAAGGTTGAGAAAAGAAAGAAGAGAGAAAGAGAAGAGGAAGAAGTATGGATAGAAATTAATTCCGATGAGGTTGCTGAAGAAGAAACTGAGGAGTTAAGACTTTGGTGACATCGATCTTGAAGGTCTCACCAAAGAAGATCCAAGTCCGAGTGGTTTCATAAGTCTCAAGGAGAAGTTCATGGATTATTTCAACCCCGATAAGGTTCGTCTTGGGAGATATGTGGATTTCGATTCTCTTCAGGCATATGGTATTGGTGATATGTTATGCTAGTCTAGAACTTTGTGTTCTTAAAAGTAAAACTATCTTGGTATCCGATCTGGTGAGAAAGTTCTATGCAAACATGTAATAGAGTGGAAGATAATTGGAAATTTATTGTCTAGTTGATGGAACCAAATTTGTTCTCACCCCTAACTTGGTTGAGAAAGTTTAGCATCTTCCAAATAGTGTAGAAATTCTTTGGTAGATCTTTTGATGAACTTGGTTGGGACGTAGATGGGGCAAGAAACTCTTGCTTGAAAAGAGGTATGACCCATCTATCGACATGAACACAAAGTTAATACTTCAAATTTGACACCCCAATGTAGAATTATAGCTAAGATCATTACGCATAATGTTTTGCCTCAAGGAGGACACTTTGATGAAGTAAGTGTTTGTCATACGTCTCTAACATGCACTTAAGAAGAACATAAAGGTGAATCTTGCACATGCTTTTGTGCGAAACTTGATGGGAGGTAAGAGCAATATTAAGTATAGGATGGTGTTGACCAAAGTATTCAAGAAAGTTAAGATTGATTTGAAGTCCAAGGCCCCGGGCAAGTACAAGGGAGACTTCAACAAAAATAGTTTGAAGAGGATGAAGCTTCCATTGGTTCCTCCTAGTGATGAGTTTGTAGTTATGGGAGAGGCTGTTGAGGAACAACTCGAGATAAAAATGAGTACCGAATTCGATGACATTTCAGAAGACGACGAGATTGATACGATAGTGAGGAAGATGTGTGAAGAAGAGTTGAAGAAAGAAAACAGTGAAAAAAAAATGGAAAAGTATGAAAGAGAGACTAGTTGAGTTGAAGACTAATCAGGAGGAGCTTAAGGGTAATATTGCTATATTGTTAGAGGAGCACAAGAAGAGAATGAAAGTAGTTACTAACTGCTTCAAGACCCTATCAGTGGGCTGGCTATGCAGAGACTTGCTTTTGGATCAATCAAAAGTGTTCATTAGCCACAGTAGCAAACAATATGAGCAGGAGCAACCTAGGCAGGCAGATGAGCAGAGAGATGGCCGTGAGGAGTTGTTAAGTACCCTCACATGACACAGGAGGGACCCAGCATTTGTAGTGGTGGTGTTGGTGCATTGATATCATATATTGTTTCCTCTAATCCAGTTAGTGAGTATTTATCTCATGGTACCTACTTCCTGACATTGGCCCATATTAGACCCTACCTCATTTTGCATATCCATCTCATTTTGTTGTTGTAATCCAGTTCCTTCGTTAGATTCACCCATTCCCAATGCCTCCAATGCTCAAGACCAGGATGTAGACAAGATAAACCTATGACAGTTTTCATTTTGTGATTTTAAAAATTATTTTGATATAATGTTGGTCTGTAATTTAAAAAAAAAAATCTCTTTTGACCCATAGTGGTCTTAATATACATTGTATTGGCTTGTATTTTTTATTATTCACACTGTTTATGACTTGTAATAGTTTGTCTAGGAACCACTTATGCTTAATTTCTATCTTACTATTTACATATGATGGTTTTATTATTGGTTGTTTTTCTTATTAATACTTTTTATATCTCATGATTATATGTCCTATTTATGCTCATCCCCTCTTGATGATGCCAAAGGGGAGAGAACTTGAGTTAATAGAATTATTTGGTGATAAATGAGATAAATGCGATATGAGATGGTTATTTGATATATGTATGTTTCTTGAGATATGAGATGCACACTTGAACTCCTTGATTTTTGGTGATATGTCTCTTGTGCACTCATTCAAGTGTGTTTATGTATGTATGTGCTATTTTTGACGAAAATTTGCAAATATATATGATTTATGAGTTTGTGCATGATTTGTGCATGTTTTTTGCACAATATGGACTTTTGCAAAACTTGTTGATGCACATCCAGTCGCACCCCTGGCACGTATATCAACATAGAAAGAAATACATCGTATCCATGTGGTTCGATTAGTTGATTATGATTGAGTCTTGATGTAGTTTTTTATTTTTTATTTTATTTTGATTTTTCTTTCTTTTGTTTAGTAGTCTTTTAGTCTCATATTAGTTTGGAAACCTTCATTTATTTTTGTAAAGCCTATTTTAAATCACATTCTCTAGTTAATAAAGAATAAAAAATTATTTCTGACTAAACAATTGTGAGTGATTTTCTTCTCTCTCAAAATTCCAATCAGGCGTGTAAAACCCTAAGGTGCCTTGGTTCAGAAGGGTGAACCCCTAACTAACTCTATCCCACCACCATCCACCACCTCTCACCATCTCCTCCTTACAAGCATGTGCCTCTCTCTCTCTCTCCTCCCCTCCCCTTTCCTCTTCATCCACCTCCTCTCTTCCCTCCCTTTTTCTCCATCTCTAGGTTGGATGATCTGCTGGATAAGATGGGTGGCATCACTATCTTCTTGACATGGTTCACAGTCGCGATCTCGGCCGCCAACTCGGCGGGCACTGAGACGGATCGGTCTCGGTGACTCGGATCGATATCGGGCGATACGCGCAAAACGCTACATAGAAAGCTAAAAAATTCTGAAAAAATCACGATAAATCTTAAAAAAATGTAGACATCCACATTCGTGTATCACATGTCCAAAATATATCACCTAGCACACTAAACATAAAGCGAAAGTATAAATACACGCGTCGTCGGTAGAAGCATATCAAAATACATGCACAATATAGTAAATTGAAAAAACTACATTCATAAATACATGCTAATGTAGTTATTTCCACATTGAATTGCGATGAGACACAAATTATTATCATAATGCTGAATCGACCGAGTCAATTCCGATTCTCGGCCTAGTCAGTCTCCTCTGAGTTGAGTCGACCGACTCGTGACTCGGACTCGTCTCAGAGTGGGCCGAGACGGATACGACTCGGCCGACTCGTCTCCGACTCGGCAGAGTCTTTGAACCATGCTTCTTGAGGATAGATATCAAGAGTGGCTACCATCAAATCCGTATCTGTCCAAGAGACAAATGAAAAACCGCCTTCAAGATGGACATATTATATGAATGGACGGTTATGCCATTTGGCTTGAAAATGTTCCTAATACTTTTATGCGAGTGATGACACAAGTGCTACATCTCTTCATGAGTAAATTTCTAATAGTTTACTTCAATGACATCATCTATAGTAGATCACAGGAGCAACATTTGGACTTGTGTCAGGTATGTATCGTGTTAAGAAGGGAAGAGTTATACGCCAATTCCAAAGAATAAACCTTCTTACCACAAAGGATTTGTGGTTTCTGCCAGTGGAGTCTCAGCGAATTCAGACAAGGTTAGAACCATAGAAAAATGGCCCCGAGCCCAAGACTATTAGATGTCTCGACCATTTATTGTCGGTTTATTTAAGGGTTCAGTACCATCATGGCCCCAATAACCAATTGCTTAAAGAAGGGCGAATTTGCTTGGTCAAGCACTGCCTCGAAAGAATTGATTGAGTTTAAGAAGAGAATGGTTAGGCCCTATCATGTGTCACCCCAATTTTTTCAAGTTTTTGAAGTGGCCTATGATGCATCAGTTGGCATAGGCAGAGCCCACTCTCAAGAAAGTCATCCAATTGCTTACTTTAGTGAGAAGCTGAATGATATCAAACAATCATACTCCACTTATGACAAGGAGAGGGCATGAATTTGTCCTCTACTTCAACCATGAGGCCTTGAAGAATATATACTCTCCAAAGCTGCTGAACGCACGACATGTGTGATGGATTGAATATATCCAAGATTACACATTCACCTTACGCCACAAATCGAGGAGAAAACAAAGCCGCTGACACTCAATCACCGTGTTTTTGTCTTGACCAAAATGTACACGTTGACAAACTTTGAAAATTTGAGTGAATACAAGTCTGTTGCGAAATTAATATGCTCAAATACCAATTGGTGAGACCACAACAACAAATAAGATATCACCAACTGTTGTGTGCGCCCAGGACCGTGATTGACATTGTGAAACCGTGGTAATATGTAATACTTGCAAAAGAAACTATTGTAAACCAAACTAGCAATACCAAGACAAAAGAGTAGAAAAGAACACGATGATTTAACATAATTCACCAAAACTTGGTCTACGTCCATGGAAAGAACTTCAGACAGCTTTATTAGTAAACTTGGTATAAGAAATCTAACATTCTCCTTCATTTCCACAAGAGTATTCGTCTTCCCCTTGAATCTCTCACGATTACAATAGTATTCCTTTTCTCTTTGCACCATCACCTACTCCTCTCTTTTACATTGGCTTCCTATCCTTTCCTTATGTTTCAATCTACTGAGTTACAACCTTTGTTTATAGAATTTTACAAGGGTTACAACCTTTGTTTATAGAATTTTACAATATAAACCTTATTAGGACTATGAGACGATCTTGATCGTCAGATACTTGAAGAACTTGATCAATCCTTATAGGAGTTGATTTTCTTGATCTAGAAAAGTTCTATACCCTTAAACTTTAGAAACAAATTTTCATTGAATAGGAACCGATTCCTATTCGAACTCCACTAGAAAAGAACCTGAACGAGCTCAAAAAAAGAAACATGAATCATGTTTGGACTACTGGCTGTCGACAGGCCAATTCAAGCTTTCGACATGCCCCTGTCGACAGACCTGAAGGCCTGCCAAAAATCTAAACCGGATTGGCTCTATATTGAGTCTTGTCGACAGGGCTTGTTAACAGTCTAGTGTGTGTCGACTGCCGCACTGTATACTTGATCTGCTTCTTTTACCTGAGTTCTTTCTTCTCCAATTTGATTGGATCTTCGACCATCATCTTTACTTGGAAACAAGGCAATATCCCAATGGAGTCGTGTCCTAATTTTTGCGACATCTATGCCATATTGAAAGATGGAGCAACTCGAGAAGTGGATGGATATAACCCTACAAGATGGGTATTTGTTTCAAGTTCAAAAGCTATACATCTCAAGAACCTCGATTAGAGAATTTCTTGTCTAGAAACTGCATCTCGTTGGTCTAATTGGGCAATTTGAAAATAAAAAGACCATTGAAGTTGTTGAGTACCAATTTTATTGCCTTAGTCTCAAGCGTCATGTTGCCAATCATGTTGGAAGGTGTCACACATGTCAACTTGCCAAGCAACAAAAGCATAATACCAGTCTGTACATTCCACTGCCGGTACCAAATTGCCCTTGGCAGGATATTAACATGGATTTCGTGTTGGGCATCCCGAAGACTCAAAGAAAACACGTTTTTGGGCATGTTTGGTTGGAAGTAAGAAATTGGGAAGTATAATTGCTCACTTCCCTATCTATCCAAACACTGGAAAAGAAAAATGAGAAAACCCCTTTTCTTTTCTCTTTTCCCTTTTACACAATCACTTTCTCACTTCCAGGGTGCTACAGTTATTTTGTGGTCATGTAAATCTCGTTTGTAATAAGTTGTAACTCAAAACAGTTAATTATGTGATATGTAAATCTCACTTGCATTCTAATTACAATCTATTTTTTATTTTTTTAATTAATTTTTATATTATTTTGCGTTCAACTTTGTGGTCAACTTTTTCGCTTTTAATTTCACATTACCATTCAAACACCGGAAAAGACATTAACATTTTTCAAACCACACTTCCCAACAACATTCAAACACCGAAAAACTCACTAACCAATTCTGAAGTTTCAAAGGGAACTCTTACTACTTCCTCACTTCCCCACTCCCACCCTTAACCAAACCATGGTTCACAGTCGCGGTCTCGGCCGCCGACTCGGCGGGCACTGAGACGGATCGGTCTCGAGCGATACACGCAAAGCGCTACATAGAAAGCTCAAAAAAATCTGAAAAAATCACGACAAATCTTAAACAATGTAGGCATCCACATTCATATATCACATGTCCAAAATATATCACCTAGCACACTAAACATAAAGCGAAAGCATAAATACACGCGTCGTCGGTAGAAGCATATCAAAATACATACACAATATAGTAAATTGTACAAACTACATTCATAAATACATGCTAATGTAGTTATTTCCACATTAAATTGCGATGAGGCACAAAATTATCATCATAATGCCGAGTCATCCGAGTCAACTCCGATTCTCGGTCCTCTGAGTTGAGTTGACCGACTCGTGACTCGGACTCGTCTCGGAGCGGGCCGAGACGGATACGACTCGGCTGACTCGTCTCCGACTCGGCCGAGTCTTTGAACCATGAACCAAACATCCCCTTTGTTCTAGTGGTTGTGGACCGATTTTCTAAAATGGCCATTTCCACCCTGCTCTTAAACCTCCGTCGCCTCCAGCGTGATCAAGATATTTTTTGGTGTCGTTAAGCTGCATGGTTTACCCAAAACCATAGTATCTGATCGAGATGTCAAGTTTACCAGTTACTTTTGAAAAACCTTATGGCATATACTAGGTACTGAGTTGAAGTTCTCCATTGCCTTCCATCCCTAGACCGATGAACAAACAAAAGTTGTTAATATAAATCTGGGTAACCTCTAAGGACCCTCGTTGATGAACATCTGAAAAGTTGGGATCTTAAGTGGTCTATTGTTGAATTTTCCAACACATTTGTTAGTAAGACATCAGGTAGAAGCCCCCATGAGATCATTTATGGTTTTAGACACAAACAGCCCATTGACCTTATCCACATAGCTGATCATTATGGAGTATCCTAGTCTGCATCTATATTTGCATCTCACGCGCACAAGCTACATAAGGAGATCAGTGATAGGATTATACAAAGCAACACCAACTAGAAACTACAGGCTGATATGAGAAAAAGATTAAAAACTTTTAATGTTGAATATTTTATGATAGTTCGAATTCGTCCGGAATGATTTTCTCTAGAAACCGTTAAAAAGTTGCATGCTTGTAGTGTTGATCAATTTCAAATCCTGAAGAAATTAACTGATAGTACTTACATTATAAACCTTCCAAATAATTTTGGCATCAGTTCTACATTAATATTGAAGACTTAGTGTATTTTAAGGGTCCTGACTTTAACCCAAGCAACCACTGATTGATGAGCCTGAACCCAAACCTTTTTTGTGAGCCACTCACTTTCTCCACTCTTAGATACTTTACCCAACACAGCAGAGGGATTGGTAAAATCATAAATGATGAGATGATCGCCACCAAAGATAATGGGACTCAAAAATACTTGATTTGTTACAAAGAAAAAACGCCGATTGATGATACATGGATTGACTGAAGTGAATTGCAGTGAACTGACCCAGATGCTTTACAGCGATATTAGCATTTCTACACCTGATTCGATGGGGTCAAGTTCTCTCCCACCGGGGGAGAATGATGTGAACATTCAATCGCGCCCTTAGTACATATATCAGTATAGGAGGA
This sequence comes from Agave tequilana, assembly GCA_038442645.1. Classification (NCBI taxonomy): domain Eukaryota; kingdom Viridiplantae; phylum Streptophyta; class Magnoliopsida; order Asparagales; family Asparagaceae; genus Agave; species Agave tequilana. The sequence goes on along the minus strand of JAVJIF010009008.1, from coordinate 72,132 downwards.
GACACATCACATCCATGTGATTTAATTATTGATTAGGATTGAGTCTTGATATAGTTTTTTTATTTTTTTCCTCTACCTTTTCTTTCTTTTATTTAGTAGTCTTTTAGGCCCATATTGATTTGGGAATTTTTTTTATTTTTATAAAGCCTATTTAAAGGCCCCTTCTATAGTTAATAAAGGAATGCAAAATTATTTTTGATTAAACAATTGTGAGTGATTCTCTTCTTTCCCAAAATTTCATTCAGGCGTATGAAACCTTAAAAGAACCCTAGTTGAGGATCAAATAACTAGCCCTATCCCATCACCATTCACTACCTCTCACCATCTCCTCCCTTTTTTCTCTCCCCTCCCTCTTTATAAACCCTAACCCTGACCCTAGTCACTGCCTCATCCTTCCCTCTCCTGTTGTTGTCCCTCTCCTCCCCTCACCCGATATCCTAACCCTCGCCGCCCCCTTCAACTTCTTGCACCACCATCGCAGGGTAAAGACACTAAGGTCAAATATGATCCTCAGTAGGTGAGCTTTTCTGATTATGATCATTTATTTGTAGGATCTTGATAATTAATGTCTAAGATTTTATCTGCCTTACTCCTATCCACATATTTGTGAGATTGTGTGCATTTGCGACTTGTGATTCATTACTCTTGATATTGATAATAGAAACTTTGAATGTATGACGTTTGTTCAAAATTGAAATTGCTCAGCCTGTGCTTCTTTTGTCAATTCCATCTGTTAGCATAATTAGTTTCATATTTCCTATATGAAGATCATAGCTTCTTGGTAAAGCATAGTTTTGATAGTTCTATCACTAATTTTCTATCATACGAACACATTTCACATCAATTTATATGCTATATATGTTGAAATTAATGACTTCAGCACATGGTTCAAAGACTCGACCGAGTCGGAGACGAGTCGGCCGAGTCGTATCCGTCTCGTCCCACTCCGAGACGAGTCCGAGTCACAAGTCGGTCGACTCAACTCAGAGGAGACTGACTAGGCCGAGAATCGGAATTGACTCAGTCGATTCGGCATTATGATGATAATTTTGTGCCTCATCGCAATTCAATGTGGAAATAACTACATTAGCATGTATTTATGAATGTAGTTTATTCAATTTACTATATTGTGCATGTATTTTGATATGCTTCTACCGACGACGCGTGTATTTATACTTTCGCTTTATGTTTAGTGTGCTAGGTGATATATTTCGGACATATGATACATGAATGTAGATGTCTACATTTTTTTAAGATTTATCGTGATTTTTTTAGAATTTTTTAGCTTTCTATGTAGCGTTTTGCGCGTATCGCCCGATACCGATCCGAGTCACCGAGACCGATCCGTCTCAGTGCCCGCCGAGTTGGCGGCCGAGACCGCGACTTTGAACCATGCTTCAGCAAGCCTGTGCATGTATATGTGTGATATATGATATATATTGACATTCTTGTGATACACACATTTTTGTGATATCTCCTTGTGATACAAGTGTTTGAACTTTTATTGGTGATATATCTCATGTGCACCATTATCAGTGCATATATGCAAGGGAAGCATTAAAACGCTTCTTTTTATCTATTTTAAAGCATATGTGTAAGGGGAGTCTTGAGATTGACACTCAATTGTATTTTTATATATTTTAATGAGTTGTTATCATCAAAAGGGAGATTGTTAGCCCTATTGTGTTTTTAGTCTGATGATGACCACTCATTAAACTACTTATGCACTAACAGCTTCTATTATAACCTTATTATGTTTTCTTATGTTTTGATTTAGGTCGAAGCATTTGAGATGAAGGTTGAATGGATCAGAACTCATATTGCAAAATCATTATGGAGGTGGTGGCAAAATCTAGCTCAGGCTACTCAATTTATCAAATCAAATCTATTGGAGCTAGAGTGATCTGTCAAAGATTGCTAAATATATTTAAGATTATTATGTGAGGTAAGAAGAACAAAAGCAAGAATTTAATTTGACACTAGATTTCATATTCATACTTGTGCATATATGTATGAATTTGATTTCAAGTATGATTTCCCTCAAAGTTTTATTGAAATACCCAAAGCTTTTAAATTTATTTAAAATACTTATTTGGGCCTATATACTTTGATGTTATCCTACTGAGATTTATACAAATTATTTTATATTTTTACATAGGCATTTAAATCATGTTTTATGAGTTTGGAGTTGTAGGATTGACTGCTAGAACATGTGGGTCGACCCATTGCAATCATTGGTATTCATGACAGCAAAATGAGTGACATTAGATCGACCGGTAGCACTCTGCGGTCGATTCAATGTGGGCTGAGTGGCTTGAGATCCACACGGATCGACCTCCACTTCGTCTGCTAGAGCTCAGTACTCTCAGGAAGAGGTCGGATAGTCCGCTGATGCCAGAGTTGCACTCCAACTCTCTGTTGGGCTCAGATCGACCGCCAACAGTCCAGAAGTCCAATTTTAGACTTTTATGCGATCGACTGCCAGGTTGATCCAGATTTTCACAGTTTTAGAAAAAGTGAGAGGTTTTGAAAATATTTTTCTATTTTTTATTTGGTATCAAATACAAGTCAAACCAATTGTACAAAAAATTTGACCACTGAGATTTTTACTTTGCTAACGGATCAACAGTTTGTTTTTTTTTTTTTGAATTTGGCTTTTGCAATTTGTGCAACAAACCAACCCAAGTCATATGGCGGTCGATCAATTGTGCAAAATTTTGAAATTGTGAGAAGATTTGAACCTTATTTTTTTGGTTGAACTCGTTTTCACCTAACCTTATGTTCTCCCACCTAACTTGATTTTCAATTATGCCATTGAATGCTTTTAATTCTTCAATTGCTCATCTTCAGGGAAGGTAACAAATCAATGCACTAGTCTAATCTAGCAATTTAAATGTGGAAATCCTCCATATTTGTCTAATTATCTTAGACCTTTGTTAACCTTGGCTGCTGCTGATATTTTGGTAATTCAAAGGCTTCAGACCATTCTTATCAAATAATTCCTTCTTCATATTTCATTGTGTTGGGCTTCCCTTTCTTTCTTTTGAGTATTCTCTGTGACTAATACTCCTTTTCTTGTTGGCTGATGTGGGGTGGAGGGATAAGGTGAACCCCCACCCTCCACTTTCACACACACCCTCATATAAAATTTTAAGGGCCTGCTGGGGTCTAGATAATGTTCCATTGAGAGGGGGGCAAAAAAGGACAAGAACCCGTTGAAGGTTGTCCAAATAGAAGGGCACTTTGTCATCTGACTGCTGAGGAATTATGCAGTTAGTTTGTTGTTATACACATAAAAAAATTCTGTGTATAGTTTTTTTCACCATGGAAGATCCATCAGGTAACAAGTCGCAAGGTCCCACACTCTTTATAAGAATCTAGAAACATAGAATGTCTGTCTGTGTGGATGGGCGCACATGTTCATTTGTGCACAAGCAATCTCGCTAATATGGGAGACAGAAAGAGTAGAGATTTAGGTAATGTAAAATATATTCGGTGAAAGATCAAATGGTTCTAATAAAGAAAAAATTGAAGAAAAGTGAAGTTATTTTCGTAAGTTGTTTAATGATAAATCAAATAGGAGAAGTTGAGGTAGAACCAAATAATTCAAATTGGGAGATCTATAAAATTGCTAAGCATTTGGAGATATGATTATATGACGTCTAAGTTTGACAAAGGTCACAGAAATTAGAGAATACCTAATGAAGAGGGTACAAGCACCATAGTGCATATTTATAGTAATAAAAAAAGGTATAAAATGCTTTGGGAACTGTGAACTATTGTCAAGCCATGCTTGTAAGCCACATGATGCATTATATATAGACATGCATGCACGCACGCACACATACATATAGTAACATCACCATATTCCCATATCCTATTATTATGAACTTTCCATGGCACCATGTCCATGACGTTTTGTATGGTGTCCCCTGTATGAAAGATATTTGCTACAGGCAGCACCTGTTGCAAGATGAGCTGATGAAGAATGTCTATGTACTATAGAGTGTATACTTGAGCATGTTCCTAACAAGATAGAAGAAATATTCACATATTGTTGATTAGAAATCAAGCTTAGTATCGGTGACCTCATATCCACATCTCTAAAAAACCAAACTTGATATAAACTTCCTGACTGACTAACAACATCTAAATATTAAACCAGATAGCCATCATATTAGAACGACAACTATAAGTCAACAGATATCGAAAAACAATGCTACTTTAGATACCAACACTGGTTTGAGATGTTGATTCCTCCTGATCAAGGAAGGTAATTTTTTGTCTTATCTTCCCGGAGTCCGTTAGGGAATTCAATTTTGTTTCAAGCATTTCTATATATGACTTCACAATAGAATCATTTTTATTTAATAATCTTATTGGAAATCATGTAAATACAATTCTTATTTGATATAGCCATTTGCACAGGTATTTCACGATTAAGAGGCAATTGCTTCTTGTACAAATTGTGTATTAATCTACTATAACTATAAAATACCCTATTCTCACAAGCTACTGCTTTTATCTATCCGAGTGATCCACAAACGACGGAAGTCCCTATTTTGCTTGCCCCGCCCCTATCTCGATGAGAGTAAACCAAAGCTCTCATTTTCTGTTGAGTAGCGGTTCGGGTAAATCTTGAATGAACCCCTATAAAGGTTTATTCAATAAAAAAGCTATTTCATGTTTAGAAACTTTGTACATAAACATGCATATACTTATGCTCTAAACACCCAATGAGTTCTGGTATACAATACAGAGGTTTATTTTGGTAACCAGGGTTTGAATTCAAAAAGAATTCAAACCTTACCATAGATAAATCAAAAGCTATATAGGTAAATTAATAGATAAGCCACATGCAGTTTTGAAATATAAAAACTACACCAAACAATGGCATAGTAAACCAACAATGAAAATGTCTTGTCGAAGAAAAAAGATCTGAGCTAGAGGCTACCTTTATGTCATGATGGATCCTAGTTGCCACATGCCATAATATTCTCTACGATAGAATACCAGTCTTTAGGTTGCATATTAGTAGTTGAATAAATGCACATACATAATCTTCTACTTGTGTTTTTGTTCTTTCAAATATTCCTCCTTTCACACAGAAAAAATCAGTTTTCAACATCCCCAGCAGCATTTAATCTATCAATGCAGCCAAGCTGCCCATCAAAACAAAATACTTTCGGTGCCATTTAGAAATGGTACAATACCTGTTATTAAGCTGACAGATAGTCTTATGATGACAAAACAATAGAGAGTAAAAATATCAGGTCTCCAATATCAAACTGAGTCTTACTAGTAACATATAAAGTACTTCATTTTCACTAGTTTTCACAGGTATCATACCCTAGATATGAATGCTCTGATATGAGATTAGGTTAGGAAATAAGGCTTTTATGGATCCCTTGTTCCAAATGTTATTTCCATTTGTAGTTGATACGCTTAATATCCTGGTCATTCACTTCTCCATTAAATATGATAATCCATTCAAATCCCTAACTTCTGATGACAGATGACTTAAAAATACCCAACTTGGAACAACCCCTACATGTTGCAGACGCAAACCAAACCATTAAGAATCTGAGATGGAATCCAGTTAGAATTTGCGTGAGAAAGAAGGGAATGCACAGATGTGTGTTCATTCAGTTCATTCCAAAATTAGATTGGCAATCCTATCTGAATTCATCAACATCAAAACTTAAATCTAAAGACCATTACCATCCCTAATGCAAAGCGATAACAAATCAGAGAAATAAATAAAGTATGAGATCTATATCTTCAAATAAAATAACCTCATAGGTGAAAATAGAACAGAACGAAATATAGAAAAAGAACTAAATTTAGCATTGGCGTTGAATTCAGCATCTCAGAAGAGTTCATCACATATTCCGATTTCAACCTAAAATTAAACTGAGGATCATGCACCAGTCAGAATTCCATAATATCCATCCCAGAACTGGTTCCAAGATTCCATCCATCAAAAACTCCCAGAACAAATGGAAACCAAATCAAACATGTTTATTTTATTTTAGATCTTTTTGATTAAGCTTCCTGTTCAGAAAGAGATTCACCCTTCTGGATCCCAAAAACAAAACAGAGAAGAAACAAACTATAGAAGTACAAATAAACAAATAAATCATGATAGCAAGTAGATGAGTAGGGAGCCTGGGAGGAGGACCACAACAAATAACAAACAAGAAGATTTAGTTGAAAAATAAATAAACAAATAGAAGCATCAACATCAGTGGCAATCCAAATACCAATTATGCCCAAAATGAACATGTTTCTAAATCACAAGCATAGCCTTTAAAAAATTCCCCAACCCAAAGCAGAAAGAGCCATCTATATAATACCCAATCAACATGAAAGGAGAAGAAACGAAAAATAAAAAGTAGTCCCAATCAGGCAACAAACCCCACAAACAACCAAACCAAAAGTCATACTATCCAATAGATCCGTGAAGGACCCTTGCTCACAAATAAAGAATAGAAAATTATCCAAAATAGATTTACCAGAGAGAATATTCTCAACTTTTCGGAACAACAAAGCATCTCAGACTGAAATTTAAATCACAGAAATTACAATAAAAAAAATACACCTAACAAATATAAGCTCAAGAATAAGACCCTTTTGCCGAATATCAAAATCAGAAAGAACCCAGGAAGGAAATCAAGTTTTGACAAGAGTCTGACCTGCTGCACTGCTGACAGAACCTCTGCTCAATCCCAGCAACAACCACCTTGGGAGACTTTGAGTGCATCCCACAGACCTTGTGCCTGCAATAGTAAGCTTTGGCCCCAGTGAGATCCATCTTGCACCCTTCAACTTGGCATCTTGGCGGCGGCTGCTGCTGCTGCTGCTGGTGGTTCCCTCCTCCTCCACCCTGGGCCACCCCTTTCCCTTTCTTGAGTGGAGGAGCAGCAGCTGGGACTGGCACAGCCACAGTCAAGTCCTTGGAAGAGCCCCCACCACTTGCTCCACTAGCACCACTACCAGCATCCTCAAAATAGATCTTCTTCCCAAACACGAGCCCATTGAGGGAGTCACTGGAGCCAGTGGCTCCAGGGACTGCCTCAGACCCTGAACCCATCTCCATTGCCAGCCTCTTTTTCTTCAGTAATCAACCATTGACGAGAAAGGGGGAGAGAGAGAGAGAGGGAGGCGGAGGGGAGCCAAAAAATTAGGGGTTTGGCTTGTTTAATAGAGAGGTGGAGTCAGGAGAGTGAACAGTAGAGGGTTGTGGGGAGAAGGGGGAGGGGGGTCTTTTTTTTTGGGACTGGAAAGCTGACAGCCTGCTGCTGCCCACTGGGGCCATCCCATCCTGGGGTTCACACTTGTGACAACTTGGCAGTATGCAGACATGGACGCAGAGAGGGAGACGAGTCACACACCATTAACACTTTTATTTTATATTTTTTGACTAAATAAAAATAATATAAAATAGAGATGGTGGTAAGGGGAGCGCCGCTTAGGACTCCTCCCTCCACCTTCCCTTTCCTTTTCTTTAGGCTTTCTCCTCCAAGCATGGAGGATCTTCCGTTGGGGAAAATGCAGATCCGTATCCAAGTCTTAAAGCTTGTTCATGTTTATTTTTATACCACGAGCAGTTTCTCAACAATTTTTATTCTATTGGCATCTGTGAAGGGAAAAACTAGCTTATCGTGAATTGAACTCACCACAAGTGAAGTTTAGTCACTCTCTGGACATATTACCTGTAAAAACACACGCTGATGAATCTTTTATGTTAGAAGAACCGGTGTATTGCCGACCAAGACGCACGGACGTGAGAATCAGTAGACAGAATGGAAATATGGGTGGACCGAGTAAAGGATTACTATCGGTGTGTAATGATGGACTGGAATAGGGAAACTTCCAGTGTATTTGGATGGATTAGCATAAGAAACGGCTAATGTAGTGATTGAACTAGCACCGAAACCGGCTAGTGTAGTGAAATACATGACTGAACAGCGAAACTTCCAGCGTAGTGGAGGGGTTTGTGTGTATAGGCATTGAGGAGATTATGGAAGTGATCGATCCCCTTACTCCTAAGAGAAGAATGATCTTATGTACCTGACATGGATGCAAGCGTGGAGGTGAAATTGGCGGATGCTTATAACTGCGCGATCGGCATGTGTTGGATTTGTTGTAATGGTCGTGATCACTAGCATTGATTTTAATCGAGATTGCATGTCGGGGAATCTATTGCCATTTATAACCGCTCGCTTTAATGTAAGAATGTTATATGTCTTCAACGTGGGGAGGATGGTGCTGCGTAATGATAGACGAAGATCTCGGTGAGTTATTATTGAGGACCTCTGATTTTGAATTGGGGCCTTCATGTCGGGGAAGACTCAGAGTAGAAGGTGTAAATTACCTAGAGGAGGGTGAACAGGTGATGTGCTAATCTGATGCCAAACAATGCAGAATTAAAAAATATTATGCAAACTAAAGCAAACACACAATGTATAATCAAAGAGTGAAGCCGAATTCCCTGTGAAGGGCTCTTAACTTCTCCTCAAGATTCATCTAGATTAAGAGTTGAGGTGCTACTATATCTCTCTTGGTTCAATACTAGTGTGAGCACAATATCAAGCATACAATGAATATACAAGGAATAAAAGCATGCAAGATATTCAACAATCCCAAGTATATATGACAATTAAGCACAAGTAAATATCAAGCATGTAATAAATAAGCACAAATATAATAAGCATGCAAGATATAAACACGAGTGAGTTGAGAGAGAGATGAGCAATCGCAAATACGGGAGAATTGTTTCGAGGTTCCAGCCACTTGTTCTACGTCCCTGCCTTCACCGCAATGAAGGATTTTCACTAAAAACGATCTCATAAGATCACTCGGTGCCATAACACTTTTAACGAGCTCCCTTAAGAACTCTTAAACCCGCAAGTCCCTTACTTGTTCCCGCAAGAACTTCATACAACACGAACCCGCAAGATCGCCGAGACCGCAACCTCGAACTCCTCCATATTACAATGATTGGAGCACTTGGTGATCTCTTCTCTTGATCACCAACGAATACTCTCACAAACAAGGATCCCATTAGGATTGGATATAGCAATGGATAGATCAAAGATAGATGTGGAGGTAGAAACCTCAAGAATTTTTTTTTGAAAAAGATCAAGATAAACACTTTTGATAAACTCTCCTTTTGATATGGAAATTAAGCTCAAAAACTAGTTAAGAAAACTCTATTGAAAATGGGAAAAATTAGCTCTAAAAACTTCTAAAAAATTTTAAACAAGAACTGGCCCAAAAATCCCTTTTATAGAGGTTGTCAAAAATTAGTCGTTGGGGTCAGATTGACTTATTAGTCGATCAGTCGGTCGACCGGCCAACGGTCAGATTTCTGACCGTTGGGGTTGCGGGCCGACAACCATCAGGCACAGAGAATAAAAAAATCCTCTGTCGGTCGGCCGCTCGGTCCATCGGCACCTAACAGAAAGTTAGGTGAGTCAGTGAGTCGACTGGTCAGTCAACCGAGATAAGGTTCTGGGCTCGTGCACGTTTCTTGTGCATGTCGGTCGACCTCCCGGTCAACCGAGCCATGCTTCGGTCGACTGGTCGGTCAGTCGAAAGCAGCCCAAACCCAGACTATTAAGGGTTTAAACTCTAACTTTGAAACCCATATAAATTCTATTTAATCCCAATAAATTTCACAAAAATAAGTTCATATAAATACTTTATAGTACAAATATGTATGATCAAAAAACAACACATATTACAAACATGTGAACTACTTTTGAGGTGAAGAAATTAAAACTTAAAACAAAAAATGTATTTTTCAAAAACTAACTTTTTAAATAGAAAACTGATTTTTTTCAAAACTTGTACAAATACAAAAACAAGATATTAGAACACATTTGAAGTATAGTGTGTATGAAAATAATCTAATACACAAAGTAAATGAAATATACTTATTTTTGACAATAAGCTCCAAAATAAGTTTTAATAAAAACCAAACTTAAACACATGATATAAACTCATCAAAATAAGTTATCTAAACAATATAAAGCAACAATATATATGGATAAAATCTAATACACATATAAGCCATATAAACTTGTTTTGCTGAAATCTATTCTTGAAACCAAAAGATGTATTCTTAAAAATCAAAACCAAAAGTTTAGTTTTCAAGAAGTAAAACTATTTAGCATGAAAGTTATGAAATATTTTGTGTGTATATAAGCTTGAGCAATTCACAACTAATCTATCATTTATATTTTATCCTAAAATAAAAATCTTAAACTTACAAACATGGACTCAAGTATTCTGGAAAATCTTCTCTTGAAAATCTTTTTCTCCATCTTGACTTGATCTAAACTTAATCCATGAGCTGGACTCCTCTTTGAGTATTTGGTGTGATCTTGAAGCGCGAGCTCTTGAATCAACATGTGATAGTTTCAAAACTTGACTTCGAATTTTTTGTTGAAGTTAAACACCGACTAAAATCTTGATTGAATATTTGAAACTTAATGAGTACAAAATCATTAATACTATAACTACATGAGTTAATCATCATCAAAACTATAGTGATGGACCTTTAGGCTAACAATCTCCCCTTTTTGATGATGATAAATCTCATGAAGTTATATATGCATAGATTAAAGATAAGCTTAATAGAAGCTCCCCCTTAACTCATGCACAGCAATAAAACATATAGATATTCATTAAAGCTCTTAAACTAAATAAACATAAACATATATGCATCAACAAAACACAGCATACATATATAAATCCTAAATTTCTCTCTCCCATTTTGTCAATTCATTAACAAAGGGGTAAAGAGATCAATTAAAATATATATGCGATATAAATCCATGAAGAGAAGAAACTGTAAGGAACTCTCCTGCATACATGCATTACATGAAAAAAGAGACGACTAAGCCCTAACCTATATAAGCATAATATATAATATATAAATAGATGTTAAGCTCCCCCTAAACATGTGTACTATATTAAAAAAAAGAGATCAAGTTCTTCTTTATATACTATACTCATTACAAATCTTATAGATAGAGGAGATGTTAAGCTCCCCTTGCAGATAAGTAATACATATCAAAAAAATTTGAAAAATGCTTAAAACAAATTTCGATACCATCTGTAAATATCAAAACAAATTTTGATAACCAATTAAGATAAATTTTGATACCAATCGATAAAACGAATTTTGATATCACAAGAAATCAATTAAACAAATTTTGATACTACTTGACAAAATTTTGATAAACCGATAGAAAATATACTAGTAGATATCACTAGTATATAGATACCAATTTTGCAATATAAATACCAATTCTAAACAATTGATACCAATATGAAAATATAATCATTTTCTAAAACAAAATATTTTTCTCAAAAAGAGTAGGAGTGAGATACCGTTTGAAATTAAAGTCAAGAATTTTTCTCCCCCTTTTTGTAATACCAACAAAACTAATACATAAACTTGTAAAAGATAATATATCAACTAACATTTAGAAGTGAATCAAGCTTAGCATAAAATAATTTGTACTGTAAAACATGTATGAACATTTTTAAGCAAGCACATGAAATCATATATATGTATGTATGATAATTGAAATATCAACTGAGATATGAAGCATTCATATATAGAAAACAAGTATGAATATACAAAAAAAATCAATTTTCTTGATAAGTAAGTGTATAACTTATAACATCCACCCTAACATGCACATGTTTAAAGAAATTTCAATTAAGAGCATATAAGGTATGGTCCCAACCAACCGCCCTTGACAGGGTTGAAGTTTTTGAAATTAATTTTTGAAAATAATATAGTATATGTTGAAACTCTACCAATTGAAGAATAAAAAACTAGTTTTAAAGTAATTTTGAAAACTAATACGAAATCTTTCAAGAAAAGAACAAAATATACTTTATTTCATGAAAACATGCTAAATTACACAAGAATCGATACTCAAAAGTCTATGAAGCACATATGAGCTCACGAAAATAAAATTATGAGTAAACATAAATGTGAGTGCACAATAATTATTTGAATAACATATTTATGAAAATAAATCAATAAGGCTCAAAATCAAAACTCAAATGAATTTTTTTTTTATAAACATGATATATCATATAATTATGCAAGAATCATAAAAACTAAGACATACAATATACAATCAAACAAAAAAGAGTACACAAATAAAATAAAGAATGTATAGCATGAAAATCAAGTGTAACTCAAGAATTGTACATGTATAATATAAGTTTTAACAAGATTTGCATATCAACATATGATATAAACATATAAATCAATATATGCTTAAACTAAAGCATATAAAAAAATATGAATCAACCAAAAGAAATAGGCATGTAAATCCATTTGAAACCTTGAAATTTTTTTTCAAAAATACGTGCATAGCTAGGCAACTAATCAACTCAACTATAAACCAAAACAATATATGATGGAGTCTAGGTTACTTTACTAGAATATAAGCAGCAATTTTAAAAATACAAGATGAAATGGTTACCAAAACTGATGTAGCCAATTCATTTCTCCAAAATAAGATGGTCCTTCCGCCAAAACTCTTTGATAGCGATGCATTCATGATGTGTCCGTCAAGCTCCGATTGTATTTACTATCAAAGCACCAATCCTCTCATTTCTTATGAGAGCCCACACCTACATCAAAAACAAGTGGTGGAGATTTTGATACCTATATCTTTTTGGGTTCATGGGGTTTAGTATTTGAAACCCAAACATTTTTGTTTGCAAAATTTGAAGAATATTATCTATCAAAATAAAATTTTGCAAGATAGCCTTTGTGGCCACAATGCACACATGTGTACACTTTAATATACATATGATTGATATGAGTATGAGCACGGTATACATGAGATGTATGCCGTGGGGTATGTGCATGAACATGTGGAATGTATTTCTTGCGAAATACAAATTCCAATCTATTATGATTAAATGCACATTTGCTCAAAATGAAGTCCAAACAATTAATATTCTTCTTCAAAATACAAATATCATTTTCAATCTTAGAAGAAGAAATATGAGCATGAGAAACAAAATCCTTTTTCACTTCGAAAATAGAAATATTTTTTCTTTCAAAATAATTTTCTTTTCAAAGAATTATTTTCCTTGAAAAAAAATCTCCTTTCCTTTAGAAATTAAAAGAACTTAGTTTTTCAAAAATTTATTTTCTTTTAAAACAATTTCAAATTTTGAAAAGAATCATTTTCTTTTAAAACAAAATCATTTTCATTTTTCAATCTTTTGTTTTTCAACTTTTAATAAATCATATTTTTCAAGAAATTTTTGACAAAATAATGCAAGCTCATCATATGGTTTCTCATCATTATTAAGCTCAAAATCGAAATTTACCTCAAGGGGTCATCTTCTTGGACCATATAGCACATGTTGGAAGTAACACTTCCTTCATCTTAGTCACTCTCCTTATCAATTTGTGTTTGTTCCGCAAGAGAGATGAGAGTGTTTCATATTATAAAAGTCGAATCAATGATAGAAATTCTAGATAAATATTCATCATTTAGGGTTAGCTTCAAAGCATAAATGGCTTTTGTATTAGCCTTAAAATGTTTGTCATTTATAAAATGTGAATCTTTAATTGTGGCAAGATATGCATGAATACCTAGAACTTTGAGATACATAGACATCATAACTTTTCAAGTTTGAAAGTTAAGAATATCAAATATGGGAGGTGCAATGAAATCTATGTGTGTGTATGAAAATATTGTGATTAGCAACATGGGAGTTTTTAACTCTACATTGTTAGGCCCAAATTAAAAGCACCAAACTCTGATAACAATTATAAATCACCTAGAGGGGGTGAATAGGTGATGTGATTATCTAATGCCAAATAATGCAGAATTTAAAACTATTATGCAAACTAAACAAACACACTATGTATAACCAAAGAGTGAAGCAGAATTCCCAGTGAACGGCTCTAGACTTCTCCTCAAGATTTCTCTAAATTAAGAGTTGAGGTGCTACTATATCTCTCTTAGTTTAATACTAGTGTGAGCACAATATCAAGCACACAATGAATATACAAGGAATAAGAGCATGCAAGATATTCAACAATCCCAAGTATATATGACAATTAAGCACAAGAAAATATCAAGCATGTAATAGATGAGCACAAGTATAATAAGCATGCAAGATATAAACACAAGTGAAGAGAGAGATGAGCAATCCAAATCGAGAGAATTGTTTCGAGGTTCGAGCCACTTGCTCTACGTCTCCGCCTTCACCATAATAAAAAATTCCCAATAAAAATAATTTCGTAAGATCACTCGGTACCACAACATCTACAACGAGCTCCCTCAAGAACTCTTGAACCTGCAAGTTCCTCACTTGATCCCGCAAGAACTTCACACAACACGAACCTGCAAGTTTGTCGAGATCGTAACCTGTAACTCTTCCAAATGATAACGGTTGGAACACTTGGTGATCTCTTCTCTTAAATACCAACAAATATTCTCACAAATAAGGATCCTATTAGAATTTGAAATAGTAATGGAAAGCTCAAACTTGTGTGAGAAAAACAAGATAGATGTGGAGGTGAAAAACTCATGAAAATTCTTTTGAAAAAGATCAAGATAAACACTCTTGATAAACTCTTCTTTTGATATAAGAGTTAAGCTCAAAAACAAGTTGAGAAAGCTCTGTTGAAAATGAGAAAAACTAGAGCTTTAAAAATTTCTCAAAATCTTACACAAGAAAAAAGTCCCTTTTATAGGGGCTATCAAAAACTAGCCGTTGGGGCCAGACTGACCTGTCGGTCGACCGGCCGGTCGATCGACCAACGGTCAAATTTCTTACCGTTGGGGTTGTTGACCGCATGATTGACCGCCCCCAGGCACAGAGAATCAAAATTCTCTATCGGTCGACCGCTCGATCGACCGGCACATAACAAAAAGTTGGGTAAGCAAGTCGGTCGTCCGGTCAGTCGACTGCTCCTTGTGGTCGATCGCTCGGTCAACCAAGCCAAGGTTCTGGGCTCGTGCATGTTCTTGTGCACGTCATTCGATCGCCCGGTCGACCAAGCCATGCTTCGGTCGACCAGTCGGTCGGCTGAAAGCAGCCCAAACCCAGATTGTTAAGGGTTTAAACTCTAACTTTGAAACACATATAAATTTTATTTAATCCCAATAAATTTTATAAAAATAAGTTCATATAAATACTTTATAGTACAAATATATATGATAAAAAAATCATCACATGTTACAAACATGTGAACTATTTTTGAGGTAAATAAATTAAAGTTTAGAATAAAAACTGTATTTTTCAAAAACAAACTATCTAAATGGAGAACCGATTTTTGTAAAACTTGTACAAATACAAAAATAAGATATTGAAACACATTTGAAGTATAGTATGTATGGAAATGATCTAATACACAACGTAAATGAAATATACTTATTTTTGATGATAAGTTCCAAATAAGTTTTGATAAAATAAGACTTAAACGCATGATATAAACTCATTAAAATAAGTTATCTAAACAATATGAAGCAACACTGTATGTAGATAAAATCCAATACACATATAAACTATATAAACTTGTTTTGATGAAATCTATTGATAAAATTGAAAGATTTATTCTTGAAAATCAAAACCAAAACTTTATTTTTCAAGAACTAAAACTATTTAACATGAAAGTTATGAAATATATTTTATGTGTGTATGTGTGAGCTTGAGCAATCCATAACTAATCTATCCTTTATATTTTATTCTAAAACAAAAATCTTAAACTTACAAACATAGACTCAAGTCTTTTTGAAGATCTTCTCTTAAAAATCTTCTTCTCCATCTTGACTTGATCCAGACTCATCTTTGAGTATTTGATGTGATCTTGAAGCACGAGCTCTTGAATCAACATGTGATAGCTTCAAAACTTGACGAATCTTTTGTTGAAGCTAAATATCGACTAAGATCTTGACTGAATATCTGAAACTTAATGAGCACAAGATTATTAGCATTATAACTACATGAGTTAATCATCATCAAAACTAGAGTGATGGGCCTTTGGGCCAACAGAAGGGACCTCGAAATAGTGAAACACGATTCTTGGATGAAAGGATCTGCGGGACAGAATCTGACTTCGAAAAAATTGAATGTGGTGAATATGATTTCAGATTTGAGTATCTTCAGAACGAGAATAGCCCCAGGGGGGCAAGAGAGACGGAGAATCTGGGATGGATTCAATGACTTAGGGATGTCTCAGGAAAAGCTTTTAGTAGGTTGGACATGTATCATCATCGTAGACATGGTCAAATTCTGACCACTACAGATGCCCCATTCTCCACTTATCAGAGTCTGCGGAAGAGAAGTCAGGGAAGTGATGTTGGTTGGAGTGGATGCTTTAGAACTCATTATGAAGTTAGTGTGGTGAATCTCTTCGGATCATAGCGAATCTTCTGGAACTAATTGATGGTTGCGCAGTTAACTCACAGTTGTCACATCAGGTGGTTGGATCTCCTAAAAGGCTGAGGCATGCATCTCTTCGAATCCTGGGGCCATTATGACTGGGATGGTGGGGTTTTATGATTTGACTGTGACGGTTGATCTTTTGTCTTTACTGTAAATCAATAATCTCGAGATCGTTGACCGTCTTTACAGAGATTAGAGATTTAAATTAGAGGCGATTTGGTTTCTCATTCATCTATAAATAGAGTGAGATTTGTGGGAGGATATCATCTTATATCTTCTTCAAAAAATCTTGCTTCAAAACCCTAGTTTCTTTTCTTGGTACACCTCTTTGTCGTCCTTTTTTTTCATCAAATGGAAAAAGGAGAAGGATAGGAAGAAAAATGAGGAGATGATGATTGGGCTCTCCTTCTAGGGAGTCTGGAAGGTGTATCGTAGTCATCAAAGTGGTTGTTACATCATATTAGTCATCGTGATAGGGTGTCGACATCGAAAGCGACAGGTGGGAGTCCTGCTCCCACTGGATTGGGTGATCTGATTCAAAGTTGCTCGATTTTTTATGGGACAAGGTTCGATCTTGGGGTTTAGAACCTCTTTTTTGATGGCTTGTACAAGGAAGGAGGAGAGGGAGCTCATCAGCTAAGTATGCTGGTGGATTGCTTCTCACGGTAGAGCTCGGATCTCTTCATCAAATCACCTTGTAAGGGATGTGACACCATCACCTTCTTGTGTGTCTTGTCAGAGTCCATCTTGTGATGATGCCGTTGTTGCTCTCCTGGAAGGGTTCCTGGGAACATTCATCCTTCTTACAAGGCGGAGGAGACGTGTTGTTGGTATGGCTGCCTTGGAGGTTCCATCTTGTTCGACATTATTATCTCGCTCTCGGAGGGCTTCTTGGGTGTCATCTCGTCCTTCCTGCAACACAAAAAAGGAATAGCAGTGTCAACTTGGCTGCCATGGAGTCATGAAAGCTGATGTCGAGGAATATGATTACCTGTTCAAGAGTCGTGGCGAGGATGAAAATGGCTGACTGCTCCCGAAAAACATCTTCTGATGAACAAATCTTTGTTGCTTCAGCATCGGGGATCTATTATGATGGCAGGACTGAGGGATCAGATCTGGATCATCTGTAGTCTTTTTAAAAAATGTAAACATACATATGTAAAAGAGAATTTTTATTACTCTTGTCAGATGTAATCAAATATATTTAATGGCATATATTCGGAATGGAAAAATTTTCGGAATAGAAATGTATACATATTTCTAGAATTAAAATGATTGTTTGGATCTTTGTTGGTTTATTTTACCGTTGGCTTTTTTAAATTGGTATGACCATGCCGCTTTGAAGTGCTAATCTCTATCTCTAACATGATTGGTTAGATATAGAGTGGTTTGACAAGCCTGCGATGTTGTTTCTGAGTGAAGGTAGTCCTATCTATGGTACCTGCAAACTTCAAAGGTCTCTATGAAGGGAAAAATTCCTACAGTAGAGTAGTACTCCGAGTGGGGACACTCCTAAACGAGACATACAAACATTTTGAATCTAATTGGGGATACTCTCATCAGCGAGGTTGGTAGGATGCACACATAAGCATGCAATAGAGCAAAATAAATATAATGATAGTCAATTATAGCGTAACAGGGTGGATTAGCAAAAATTGTGTATGCTTGATTTCTAATCGCATGAGACCAGTACGTTGAGAAAATAATCCAAATAAGAAAACCCTTATGTATATCCCTTATGTCTTATGTATTTATAGGCTAAATATATGCAATCCATGTTAATCCGAGACAAACAGTACATGTAGGCATATGCAGAGACAATATTATTGGAATAAAAGTGGTTTACCTAGATGATCTTATCTTTTCAGAATGTTTAGTTTGTATCTCCTGTAGGGTCGGTTGGTTTGGAGTGTTTTGGCAGCTTATGATATTGTCTCTGAGTGAGGATAATCCCATCAATGTTACCTGCTAACTTGGTTGGGTTCTGAAATGGGGGTGTGACCCATCGACAGATTATATATGTCGACTCCAAGTAGGGTATGATCCATCAGCAGAGTGACGATCCAGACCTCTGAGTGGGAGAAATCTCAGCAGCAGATTTGGATTCACGGTTGCTTCCAAGTAGGGGTAATCCCAACAATATAACTGTGAATTTGATAGGGACCCGAAGTGGGGGTGTGACCCATCGACGATTGGATGTGTCGACTTCGAGTTGAGGTGTGACCCATTAGCAGAGGGGTAATTTGAGTCTCTGAGTGGACGACATTCCTACAACGGAGGGTTTTGGCTGCTCGTGGGCTAACCAAGAGGGGGCCCATAGACTAGTGCTTACGTTGCTGACTTCGAGTGGGGACAATCGCACAACCGGATGTACAAGCATCAGGGACTGATAGGGGATACTCTTATCAACATGGCAAGGACTTTTAGCGGGAACATTCTCACAACAGGAGGATTTTGACTGCTCGTAGGCTAATCGAGAGGGGGCTCGTGGGCTGGTGCTTATATTGCCACCACTGAGTAAGGGACACTCTCACAACTAGGCGTACAAGCGTTAGGGACTGATGGGGGATACTCTCATTACCATAATGGTAAGAAAACAGTTAGGAGTAAAACACATTTTATTTTATTGATTTAAAATAAAATACATGAGATTCAAAAGAAAACACAAGGAGTGTTATTGGTTGAGATACTTCCCTATCTTTAGAGGAGGAATTGGGTCACTCATTCACTTTGTATTGAGTGATTACATGTTGTGTCTCAGTAGGAGGTGAGAAGCGCTTGGTTGTTTTGTACTAGCGGTTGCTCCGGGTGTAAAAATGTACTCCTTGAGAATGTTTTGACAGACAAGTTTTTTCAGGTATCATTGGAGACTTCTGTAGTGAATTGTCTTATATCTTTTGCTTTCATGAAAGGAACAATACACTTCCGCCCAGGGAAGCATGGGGTCATGTTGGATCAGCATCGGGCGTCTTATCCATGTTGGCCCAAAGGTCTATCACCCTAGTTTTGATGATGATTAACTCATGTAGTTATAGTACTAATGATCTTGTGCTTATTTAGTTTCAGATATTTGATCAAGATTTTTTTGGTGTTTAGCTTCAACGAAAGATTTAAAGTCAAGTTTTGAAGTTATCACATGTTGATTTAAGATCTCGCGCTTCAAAGATCGCATCAAGTACTCAAGAGAATTCTAACTCTTTGGATCAAGGCTTGCACCAAGTCAAGATGAAGAAGAAAAATTTCAAGAGAAGAATTTCAAGACTTGAGTCTAGTTTTGTAAGTGTTAAGATTTTATATTTTAGATAAAATGTAAAAAATAGATTAGTTGTGGATTGCTCAAGATCATATACATACATACAAAATTTATATAGTGTTTTCATAGGAATAGTTTTGATTTTGAAAATTACCGTTTTGATTTTGAGCTTCAAAGAATATATCTTTTGGTTTCATGAATAAATTTTATCAAAATGAGTTTATATAGTTTACATGTGTATTGGATCTCATATATACACATTGATGATTCAAATGTTTAGAAACACTTATTTGATGTTTCTAGTTCATAGTTTTTAAGTTTTGTACTTATCAAAACTTTGTTTAGAACCTATTGTCAATATTTCATCCTATATGTGTTGGATCATATCCATACATACTAAGCTTCAAAGTATTTAAAGTATCTTATTTTTGTATTTGAACAAGTTTTGAAAAATTATATTTTTCCATTAGAAGTTTGGTTTTTGAAAAATACGGTTTCCAGTTTAAAACTTAATTTTCATATCACAAAAATAATTCAAAAAGTTTGTAATATGTGTTAATTTTTGATCATACATATTTATACTTCAAAGTATTTCAATGAAATTATTTTTGTGAATTTTATGTGATTTTATAGGATTTTAAAGGATAATAAAAGACCAAGTTTTAATCCCTTTAAAAACCTGACCTAGCCTTCTGGCGGTCGACCGATCGGTCAACCGAACCAGAAGTCGATCGACTGAGCGGTCAACCGAAGTGCACATAACATGCACACAGCCTTGGCTTGAGGGCCGATCGATCAGGCAGTCGATCGATCCAGAGAGTTCACTCTCTGGATCTGGCTCCAGTCGACCGAGTGGTCGACCGGCCAAAGAGCAATGCTCTCTGGTTCTTGCCTCGGTCGACCGGTCAGTTGATCGACATGTCAAGACCTGGGTGCAGCTGACCAGGCGGTCGACCGGCAACCCCAACGGTCATAAATATGACCCTTGGCCGGTCGACCGGCCGATCGACCGCCAGTCACATGGCCTGGAGATTTGCCCCAACGGTTAATTTTTGTAACTCTATAAAAGGGGCTATTTTTGGTTAGTTTTAGACAAGATTTTGTAAAAGTTCTAGAGCTTGTTTTTTTCATCTCTTTTAGGGGTTTTCTCTACATGTTTCTGGGCTAAAACTTCCATATCAAAAGGAGAGTCTTTAAGAGTGTTTTCAAAAGAAATTTCTTGAGTTTTTCACCACAACCTATCTTATTTTTCTCACACAAACTTGAGCTTTTCCATTACCATATCTATCCTATAGGAGCTTTGTTATGAGAGTATTTTTGGTGATCAAAGTGTAGAGATCCCAAGGTTTCATCATTGTATTTGAGGAGGCGAACTTATGGGTTCACATTGTGTAGAGTTCTTGAGGAAGCTCATTGTAGAGGTGCGGCCTCAGCAAGCTAGTGTGCTTGCGTATGTTGTTCTTGCGGGAACAAGTAAGAGACTTGCGAATCTAAGAGTTCTTGAGGGAGCTCATTGTAGGTGTTGCGACATCGGGTGATCTTGCGGGATCAATTATAGTGGAAATCCTTCATAGTGTTAAAGGCGGGGACGTAAAACAAGTGTGCTCGAACCTCAAAACAATTCTCCCGTGTTTGCAATTGCTCATCTCTCTCTTACTTGTGTTTATATATATTTCATGTTTATATTGTTTATCTCTTTATAAGCTTGATATATCTTCTGCTTAATTGATATATGCTTGGGATTGTTTGCTCACACTTGTATTCAACCAAGAGAGCCATAGTGGCACCTCAACTCCTAATTTAGAGGAATCTTAAGGAGATAGTTTAGAGCCCTTCATTGGGATTCAGCTACACTCTTTAGTTATACTTTGTGTGTTTGTATAATAGTTTTAGTTTACATAATTAGTTTTAATTCCACATTAGTTTTGCATTTGATTAGCTTGTCACCTATTCACCCCCCTCAAGGTGACCTACAATCCATGGATGGTTCTTGATGGCATTGAAGACGTCATTGCTAGGAAACCTCAGCGATGTGAAGTGTTGCTCTCTCTAGAGGTTCAGAGTGAATTTGGGAAGAGAATCGGGAATGCCTACTTCTTGAAGGCTGGTTGCCACCAGTTCTAGTTGCTAGTGCGTGTCCATCTTCTCCCGTCGTTGTCATGCTTGAAGGAATGGTTGACTAACTCTTTATGGCTTTCTCTAATCTAATGTAGGGCTGGGTTTGAGACAGGATTTCACTCATTCGAGTGACATCATGCTTCAGTAGGTGTTTGAACAGTGGGTGAGAGATCTGCATTCAACTGATGAATGCGAGTGCAGAGACATCCTCACCGCAGTTAAGAACCATAACAAGTTGACTTTAGAAGTATCGACGTAGAACTTGAGGCTATCACCCTGCCTTATTTTAATGGATAGGAGGTGATGGTTGTTCTTCTTGGCCTCCTGAGGAGAGGCGTATGAAATAGAAAAGATTCAGTTACCTTCTCAAAATTATAGATGGAAGGGGGTGACAGAGAGTAGAACCATTCCGATGCCACACCTTTCAGGCTAGATGGAAAAGTCAGGCACATGATTAGATTGTTGAGTTGAGCACCATCTTGTCCCAGAAATTCCTGATATGTTGGATCACGTCGCTCACTCTGATGTAGTAGTCGAAGGTTAAAGTTGAGAAATTCCTCGGGAACTCGCACTCCTAGATCTTTTTGGAGAGAGGAAAATTAGAGACTTTGGCAGCTGAAAGTGTTTATCAGCTATTGAGCTGCAACTTTGCCTCCTCGATCCTTCTTTTGGATCAACACGTCGAGGATTCAGTGTCGGGAGATTTTTTATTTCCAGGCTCGCTTTCCAACTATGTTGGTGTCTGGATGTTATGGAGGGCAGCGATTTGGACCTAAAGTTATTTGTTGAGTTATTTCAATGCCTCTTGTTCATGATGGCATTCTCGCGATCAAAAGCCAGTGCTCCCGGTCATGATCTGATTGGGCTTTCTGCTCTTTCATTTGGTCCTTTATGTCGGCGAGCATTTGAAGGATCTGGCCTTCATACTATGATGAGGTGCTTGAACTTTGACGGCTGTCTCCTGAGGCTAGGAGGAGCGAGTTAGGTAGTAAGCGAATGATCGACGACAGGCATGGGACCGTGCCCCTAATGGTGCTGATGGCCTTGCCCTTTGTCATAACATCGTTGAGGGTGACAATTTGCTTTCTTGGGACCAATGGGTCTATGGAAGAGGCTTTTTGAAGATGATTTTGGGTTGAATGGGAGGGAGATCTTGAGTGTGGACTCATTTCTTAACAAAAGCACAAGTCTGTGGTGGATAAAAATCGTCTTATTGTAAATTGAACCCACCACAAGCGAAGTTTGGTCGCTCCCTAGGGATGTTACCTGTCAAAGTACATACAGAAGACACCTTTTAGGCCAAGAGCTCAGGTGTGGTGCCAGACTACGACCCTCAGGCGTGAGATCAGTAGATGGAATGAAAATGTGGATGGACCGAGTAGAGGATTACTACTGGTGTATAATGGTTAATTAGAATAGGAAAACTTTCAGTGTATTGGATGAACTAATATATAACGAACTGCTAATGTGGTGATTGGCTAGCACGGAGAACTGCTAGTGTCGTGGAATGGGGGAATGAAAAAGAAAAACTTCCAATGTAGTGATGGGGTGTGTGTGTATGCACTGAGGATTAGGGAAGCGATTGATCACCCTTCTCAGGGGAAGAAGGATCTTATGTACTTGACATGGATGCTGGTGTAGAGGTAGAATTGGCGAATGGTTGCAATTGCACAATCTGCACGTGTTGGATTTGTTATAACGGCCATGATCATGCGCTGATTAACCAGGATTGCATGTCGAAAAATCTGTTACCATGTATAACCGCTCGCTATAATGTAGGGACGTTACACGTCTTCAACGTGGGGAGGATGGTGTTGCGTAATGGTAGGGGAAGAACTTGGTGGGTTATTATTGAGAGCCTCTGGTTTGGAGTTGAGGCCTTTATGTTAGGGAGGACCTCAGAGTGGAAGGAACATCAGAGTAGTGCGGACAGAAGCTGACTTTGAGAAAGTTGGATGTGACAGATTTGGTTCTGAATTTAGGTGTCTTCGGAACGAGGGGTTGCCCCGAGAAGGCCAGGAGAGGTGGATGATTCGAGATGGATTCAGAGGCTTGTGGATGTCTCGGAAAAAGCTCTTGGTAGCTTGAACACATATCATTACTATGGACGCGTTCAAAGACCACTACAATATCCAACATGATTTAACTATACGGTCCAAGTCGATATCATGAGTATCTATTACTTTGTGGGCAATTATGATTTTTCTCTAATTATAAATTAGCTATGAGTGAATTAATCCACAGGAAGCATAGTGTTAGAACGTACGAAGAATTTAAGCTAACACAGTAACTGAAAATTTTTTTTCTTTGAATTGGAAATAAAGTAAGAGAGTGATAATATCTTCATCAACAAAGGAAACTATTGCAAAAAGAAACTTGTGAAAAAGTGAGGTAGGATGAATCAACAAATTTGAATAGTTCAATAATGTTAAAAAATCTGGTTTTCCTTTCCATGTTCAAAAGTTTGGAAACAATTCTAATGCATGTAGAAAAATGTGTCTGCATACAAAATTTATGATGGTTTCATGTTTACAAAGGCAAGTTTGCAAGTTCTGCAAGAGGCGATTCGTAAATTCTTACTTAGTTTCGTAAAATCCTTAATTGTGTTAATTAGCAGCAACTTTTTGTTTTTCATTAGTTTCTTTTTTGTTTAGGATACCTAATTTGTTTCATATTGTTATTATTTTTCAATTTTTTCATTTTGATTCATTTATTTTTTTTATTATAATTCTGAGTAAGTAAAGGAGTCTTATTTGAGATTTTGAATCTTGGTAGAATTTTTTATATATAAATTTGATTAGTTTAAGATTTTTTTTAATGCATGAAGAGCCTATATAAAGGCTTAGTTTGTAGTTTAATTGAAATATAAAACACAGTAAATAAATTAGAAAAGCCACAAGGAAATTATAGTTGAGTTCTCAAATAAGGGGGGAATTAAAATTGGAGAACAAAAGATTAACGAGTATCTCTGACAATTAATTTTCATCTTTTTCACCAATTGAGACCCTCACAAGAGACTTCATAGCCTTGTTGTTCAAGGGAGATGAAGAGGTACAACTCACAGAGATAGAAAAAATCAATATCTTTGCAGTCAAAAGTGGTTGAGGAATCCTTTGAGATCCTTATATCTTATATCTTGTACATCAATTATTATATCAAAAATTCACTGTCGACGATATTAGTTCCGACAACTTGACCATCATTGCCATCACTGGGTTCCATCTCTCCACTTCTAAAATTGACACCTAAAACTTAGTCATTTTCAAATTCTCTTGAGAAAAGATGTCAAATTTAGTGGAAGGAATAGTTGATGTAAGAAATTTTCATCGAAATTGTTCTTCCAATGAATCCAGTTCTTTAGTCGAAGACAACATGATGTATTTCTTGTGCTACATAATCAAGATTTCATTAGGAAATGCAGAATTTTAAGTAAATTCTTTGAGATGAATTAAGGCGTGATCCGTTGAGAATTACATGGATAATGATTGGAGTGTGTTCTTCATTGGGGATGAACATGGTATTTTCACATGTTCAATTCCGTTTTCGAATGAATGAGATATTCATAATGAAAATTGGCCTAATTCGATAGCCAAAGGGGACTAACAAAAGTCAAAATATTTTAATCTCACGTTGGATATGGTGTGAAAAAATTGAGGGGTTTAAATATGAAAAGATTGGAATGAAAGGTGTGCATGTTGGGTAATTGGGGTTTTCGCGCGTGTTTGGAGAAAACCATGCCCATACATGCACGCGCCGCCGTCCGGTCTGGTGTCGCTTTTTCTAAAAGCTGGCGATTTACTCCAACAAATAGCAGTTGTGACGGCTCTGATAGAACCGTCGCAACATTCCCTCGAACGGCCTCCCAAATAGCGTTTCACAACGTTCCCTCCAACGGGCTCCCATATAGCTCTCCTCTCGATCGTTTTCAAGATAGAATAGAAGAATAGAATCGACAAAATCTGAAGAACATCAGAAGTTCATAATTTTTGACAAATCTGTGTCTTCTTAAGACATAAATTCTTCTCTCTCTCCTTCCTCTCTCTTACAGTGAATATTCTTCCATGATAAGACAAATATTCTCTCTGAATTTTGTCTTCTTTCAAGCTTTAAATTTCAATTAGTGAAGGTATTGATTAAGTAAGGTTCAATTGTATGATGATTTGATAGTGGTATCTAAATACCATAAAGGAGTATTGTGTCTTGAGAGACCAGTGTCCAGTAACCTTTTAGCACCGTAGCGGAGGACATAATTATCTTACGGAGATTCTCTATATGCATACCTCTCTTCATATACTGTATTGTTAAACTAACGTTCTTTTTACTGGGGTTATACTAGAATATTTATTCATCTAAATATTACTGTGAATATGTTTAATTATATATTAAAACTGACTAATTTCAGTCTAATTGGTGTTTAATTAAGAAAGAAAATTGAAAGGTGGTTCTGTAATTAAGGAATATTCTATTGAACGAAAAACCTCCTACATGATATTTACTGACCTGTCTAATTAGATCGGTGCCATTGATTAGTTGTCAGATCCAACAATCTTAAGACAATTATTATTGAAGTTACTTACTTTTACTCTACTTGAATTGTAGAGATATCTAAAACTAATCAAGATAGTTCCAACAAGGCACCAGATATGCAAATTCAGACAGTTGTGTCTGCTCCACTTCCTAACCCGAAGCTGGAAAGCTAAAAAAATTTTGATGACATAGAATTCAAGAGGTGGTAACAAAAGATGCTCTTCTACTTGACCACTCTGCATATGACCAAATTCCTGTAAGAAGATCAACCAAAACTCGAAACTGATCGGGACTCCATCCTTCCAGTTGATGTATGAGCACAAAGTGACTTCCTTTGATGAAATTACATTTTAAATGAACTGGATGACTATCTTTATAATGTCTACAATCCTATCACAACGATAAAAATGCTATGGACAAGCCGTAACAAAAAGTACAAGATGAGGATGCCGGTACTAAGAAGTTCATCATTGAACGATTTCTGGAGTACAAATGGTGGATAGAAAGACTATAATCGGTCAGGTGCAAGAGTTCCAACTTATCTTGCATGAGATAGAGGCTGAAGGTATGATTCTACCTGAAACTTTTCAGATTGTTACTATCATGGAGAAACTTCCACCTGTGTGGAGAGATTGAAGAACTACATAAAGCACAAGAGCAAGAAGCTGAAGTTGGAAGATCTCATTACGAGGCTTAGGATTGAGGAGGACAACCAAAAATCTGAGAAGAGGAGTAATAAGAACTTCTATAAAGGTAAGGCCAAGGTGATCAAAGACTCAAAGGGAAAAGCATTGAAGCGGAGAAGACTGCCCTAGAGTATAAAGGTAAGGACCAAGAAGGTAAGAACAAGCGCTTCAAAGAAACTTGCTACATCTGCAACAAAGAGAAACATAAGGCGAATGAATATCACAGTTGTTCAAAAAAAATAAGAAGTACCGCCATAAGCAAACCTGATCGACCATGCGTCACCAAGCCTATTAGCTGGGGTGTCAGAAATGAATCTGACAACCAACAACAATGATTGATGGGTAGATATAGGAGCTACCCGGCACATTTGCTCCGAGAAAATTTTATTCACTGAATATCAAAAACTGGAGCATGATGGCAACTGTCCATGGATAACTGAACCATCGCCAAGTTTGAAGGAATGGGAAAGGTCATACTGAAGAGGATATCTAGAAAGAAATTCAATCTGAACGATGTGCTACATATTTCGGATATCTGCAAGAACCTGATCTCTAGTTCAATCCTTAGTAAGAAAGATTTTAGAATGATTTTCGAATTTGATAAATTTGTACTTATTAAGAATGAGGTACATATAGGCAGGGTTATCTTGTTGATGGTCTTTTTAAGGCCAATGTTGCTGTTATGGATAAAAAGTCTGTATATTTGTATCCGAACTCATAAATAAAGAAAAATTTCTATTTATTTGCTTGAGCCTCCTATTTTATGGCATGCTAGATTAGGACTTATAAATTATAAGTCTTTACAGAACTTGTCTGATCTAAAATATATTCTTAAACTCAATTTGAAAAAAATTCGCAAGTGTCAGGTATGTGTTGAAGCCAAGTGCGCGAAAAACTTATTTCACTCAATTGATCGAAATACAAGGGATAATACATAGCGATCTGTGTGACTTGAAGTTTGTGCCAACAAGGGGCGAAAAAAATATTTTGTTACTTTTATTGATGACTGTAAAAGATACTGTTATGTGTATCTTCTAAACAGTAAGTATGATGCAATCAGTATGTTTATAACATATGAAGCCGAAATTGAGTGTCAACTCAACAAGAATATAAATCTTTTAAAACCCGATCTAGGTGGAGAAAATGAATCAAATGAATTCAGTGAGTTATGTGCTAAATTTGGTATAATTCATCAAACTACAACACCATAGACTTCTCAACAGAATGAGATTGTTGAATAAAAGAATATAACTTTGAAGGAGATGATTAATTGCATACTAGTAAGTTCAGGAGCACCATAGAACTTGTTGAGAGAAGCTCTATTAACTGCAAATTATACTCTAGACAGAGTACTCCATAAAAAACTTGGTCTTATATCTTTTGAGCTTTGACATGGTAGGGCACCTTTCTACTATTAGCTCAAAATGTGTGGGTATCTTGCAAAGGTATTGGCACCACTATCTAAAAAGACTAAGTTGAGAGCAAAGATAATAGACTGATTTTTCATAGGCTATACCTTAAATAGCAGTGCCTATATATTTCTGGTACACAAATCAGAAATGCCCAATATTTATATAAACATGATTATCGAATTCAGAGATGATGTGTTCTTTGAAGACATCTTTCCGTACAAATAGAAGAAAAAAACTTCTAAGAAAAGAACACATGAAATAGCTTTTAGGGATGAAGGACCCAATGAAGTAATAGTTAATTCGGAAGTTGAATCAAGAAGAAGTCAGAGATTAAGATCTCAAAATTCTTTGGTCCAGACTTTATAACATATGCTCTTAAAAGCGAGCCTCAAACAATTAAAGAGATATGTCTACTCTAGAAGCATAAATGTGGAAAGAAGTTATAAATAGCGAAATAGAATCTATCCTAAGCAATCATACTTGAAAAAGAAGGACTTGATTATTTCAATACTTATTCGCCAGTAATAAGAATAATGTCCATTTAGATGTTAATTGCGATTGCAGTATTGCACAATTTAAATATCTATTAAATGGATATCAAAACTGCATTCTTAAATGGTGGATTAAATGAAATATATATGGAGCAACGTGAAGGATTTATAGTCAAGGGCCAAAAATACAAAGTGTGTAAATTTGTCAAATCTTTATCCTGTTTAAAATAGACTTCAAAATAATGGCATGAGAAATTTGATAATGTCATGATCAAAGATAGATTCACTATCAATGAATGCGATAAGTGTGTCTACACTAAGACAGTTGGAAATACATATATCATTATTTGTCTTTTTGCAGATGACATGTTGATACTTGAAACTAATATTAAAATTATTAACTCTACAAAATGTATGCTATCCAACAATTTTGACATGAAAGATCTGGGAGTTCCTGATGTAATTTTAGAAATTAAAATCACAAGAACACCAGATGAAATCAGTCTCTCAATCTTATTATATGGATAAAATGATAGAAAGATTCAAGGAACATGGGATGAAAGAGAATACTAATCATTTTCTCCCATACATACACCTTCACAAGAATATAGGAACTTAAACATGACAGTTAGAGTATTCTCAAATCATCGGAACTCTAATGTTTTTTAATGAATTGCACTACACTCAATATTGCTAACGCTGTGAGCAAATTAAGTAGATATACTAGTAATTCTAATGATAATTATTGGATTGCTCTACTACGAGTACTAGGCTACATATCTAAAACCATAGAATATGACTTGAGATATGAAAAATATCCACCTGCACTTGAAGGGTACAATGATGGTAATTGGATTACAGATTCTGAGGAATTGAAATCAACTAGCGGATATAATTTACTCTTGGAGACGAGACGTATCTTGAAAATCTTTCAAACAAATATACAATTCCCGTTCCATAATGAAATCGGAATTTATAGCCTTAGATAAGGCTGGAAAAGAAGCAGAATAGTTTCGATAATTTTTAAAAAAAATATACCACTGTGACCTAAGCTAGTGCCCGCCATATGTATTCACTTTGATAATCAAGCAGCGATATTTAGGACACAAAACTTTATATATAATGGTAAGTCTAGAAATATTCATCAAAGACATAATTGAAAATACACCTAGAGGGGGGTGATAGATGTATGACTAATCTAATGACAAATGATGCGGAATTAAAAACTAATTATAACACACTAAGTGTAACCAAAGAGTGTAGCCGAATTTCCGGTGAAGGGCTCTGGACTAACTCCTCTAAATTCCTCTAAATAAGAGTTGAGGTGCTATATGAAGCTCTCTTGATTCAACACTAGTGAGGCACACAATCAATACCAAGCATATATAAGATACGAACAATATGATGCAATGCAAGATATAAAAGAGAGAGAGTTTAGAGATAGTGAATCAATCGCGAACACCGAGATTTGTTTCGATGTTAGAGCAACTACTCTACGTTCCCGTCTTCACACAGAAGGATTTTCACTATACGTCCACACAGGACCTCCCACACAGGTAACCTCCACCGAGGATTTGGTAATACAAATTAGGAGTACACAACTTCTCTCTCCAACAAAACAACCTCTACATAAAAGACTAGGACAACAATCACCTCACACTAGAAGGATAAGGCAGTAAGCCAACAACAATCATCTCTATACTTAGAGGGACAAGACACAAAACCAAACCAACCACAATCACCTCTTCACAAGAGGGATAACCACAAACTCAAATCATAATCTCATTCACCTCTACACAAGAGGGATGAACTCAAAACCAAAAGCACAACCTCTTCTACACTTAGAGGGATGGCACAAACCAAAATAAAGAGAAAGTTACAATCTTGGTGATTTCAAAGACCACAAACAACCTTGGTGATCACAATAGACCACAAATCAATTTTCTCACAAAAATAAGATCCTATAGATAGGATAAAGATGATAGCTCAAGTGTGAGAGTACAAGATGTTTGGAAAACAAATCTCAAAGAAAATACTTAGGAAAACTACAAATATGAAATAGATATAAAGATCAAAAACTAATTCCCAAAGACTCTCATTTTCTTTGATTTTTCCAACCCTTGAAAACAAAATAAAGATAAATCGTTATAGCTCAAAAACTCTTTAAAACTTTGCTGTAAAACACTTGTAAAGATGGGAATTTTTGCTCTCTACAAACTTGTTAAAATCAGCTCAAGAGAAGGCATATATATAGCCTCTTAAAAATCTACCCATTGGCAGTATGGAAAGGTCAAAAGTGATCTTCCGGTCGACCAGCGCAACAGTCATATTTCTGACAGTTGTGCCTCCGTTCGACCTCCCAGTCGATCGGGCCAAGTCTACGGTCGACCGGCCAGCACCCGAGAGTTAGGTGCTTTCAGTCGATGGACCGCGCGGTCGACCGGCCGTTTAGGCTGGCCATGTGCACGTCTCTTGTGCATATCGGTCGACCGGTCCGGTCGACCGTCCGGTCGACCGCCAGTGTAGTCAGGCTAAAAATCTGCGACTTAAAACTATTTATTACTAATTAAATCTCATAAAATCGTATTAATTCCACAAAAATAAGTTCTTATAAGATATTTGAATACCAAACATGTGTGACTAAAAATCAACACATATTACAATCTATTTGAACCATCTTTGTGATACGAAAATTAGGCTTAAACACAAAAATTGTTTTCTCCAAAAATAGTATAAATCAAAAACATGATATTGAAACAACTTTGAAGTATATTGTATATGGATAGTATCCAATATACATATAAGATATATGTCTATGTTTTTTATATGAAATCCAAAACCGGTTAAACTAAAAACCAAACTTTAAATTGTGTGTGCATGTGAACTTGAACATATCAACACTATCTAATCTTTACACAAGATCTAAACTAAATACAAGCCGAAGTCTTCTTGTAGAACTCCTTCTCCAAGTCGATTCGATCCAAACACGATCCAACGAGCATGACTTCAACCGAGTACTTGATGCGATCTTGACGCGCGATCTCTTGAATCAACACGTGTTGGCTCCAAAAGTCCTTTGTTGAAGCCAAACACCTACTAATATCTTGGTCAATAACTGAAACTATGTAAACACAAGATTATTAGTAAACTATAATTATATGAGTTAATCATCATCAAAACTAGAGTGATGGACCTTTAGGCCAATAATAACACCTTTAAGCAGTTGTTCTCAAATAAAATTATCTCTATTGACTTTGTATCATCAAAAGATAATCTAGCAGATCTGTCTATTAAAGATTTAAATGGAGAGCCTATAAACTGCGTATTGAGAGGAATGGGGCTAAAAACCTAACCTTACCGAGTCAGCTTAATGAAAATCTCACTTAGCGACTGGAGATCGCACAGACTAAGTTTAAGAGGAAAAACTAGTTATGATTAGCTCTATGAGTAATCATTTAGGAGTTTGACTCCAACCCATTTATATAGTGTACCCAAGTGCTTTCTACAAGTGAATTTAGATAAACTAAATGCTTTTAAGATACCTATATTTTCTTATCAAAATAAGTGGGGTAGAGTAGACTACTCTTAGTAGAACGATCACCTATGTGAGTGTAGAGCTGGGTCAGCTCTTTCGAAGTCTCTATGGAGGTTGTGATTCCCTAAAGGTACTCTTTGAAACTAAGAATGTCCAAGGCCAAAATGGACTCAATCAAAAATCAAAGTTGATTTTAGAAAGTTACTGTGTGAGGCCTGTTGACTTAGCTTACACAAACGGCTGACAGTTCAAGACTTAGTTCATGGATTGACCAGTAAGTCCAATAAAACTTTCGCTATAAAAGGTTCAAGAACTAGTTCACCAATCCTGATATAGTTTCTTTTGTAAAATATTTTTCAGTATAAAGTTAGTCTCATTGTTTGTCAATTTCTTAATCTCCATTCAGCATAGGGGATTGTTGGAAAATAAAAAATTTTAAATGAATCTTTGAGATGAATTGAGGCGTGATCTGTTGATAGAATCACATGGATAATGGTTGGAGTGTGTTCTCCTTCCATTGGGATGAACATAGTATATTCACATGTTTATTTTCATTTCTGAATGAATGAGTTATTCAAGATAGAAGTTAGCCTAATTCAATAGCTAAAGAGAAATAAAAGAAGTCAAAATACTTTAATCACACATTGAATATGCTGTGAAAAGTTGAGGGGTCTAAATATAAAAAGATTAGAATAAAGGGTGTGCCCTTTGTGTACTTAGAGTTTTCGCGTATGTTTGGGGGAAATCATGCCCACACATCGCGTGCGCCACCGCCTAGCCGGTGCTAGTGCGCGGGCGCAAGTGCGGCCTTGGGTTGGGCCCAATTTTTTTGGACCGGGCCATACGGGTGTGGGTCTCGCGAAAACCTGAACCGGACTCAGACTTGTTTATATAGGTGTGGGTAAGAATATCCGACCCAATTTACACCCGCTTTTAGAAGCGTGCAGTTTACTCTTGCAGATAAAACAGTTCTGAAATCGTTCTGGCAGTTCCACCTGTCTGAAACTGCTGTGACAGGTCTGATAGAACCATCAGAATGTTCCCTCCAACGGGCTCCCAGGAGCAATATAAATAGCGCTCCTCTCGATCATTTCTAACACAAAACAGAAAAATAGAGTAGACAAAATCTGAAGAATATCAGATGTTCAGATTTTTTATCACTGCCTTCTTAAGACATAAATTCTTCTATCTCCCTCCTTTCTCTTACAGTGAATATTTTTCATATTAAGGCAAATATTCTCTTTGAAATTTATCTTCATCCAAGTTTAGAAATTCCAATTAATGAAGGTACCGATTAACTAAAGTTTGATTGTGTGGTGATTTGATAGTGTTATCTAAATACCTTGAATGAATGTTTTATCTTGAGAGATCGGCGTCCAGTAACCTGTTAGCATCGTAGATGGGGACATAATATCTTAAAGAGATTCGATAAATGCGTACCTCACTCCATATACTGTATTATTGAACTAAGTTCTTTTTACAGAGGTTATGCTGAAATATTTATTCATTTAAATATTACTGTGAATATATTTAATTATATATTGAGACTGACTAATTTTAGTCTAATTTGTATTTAACTAAGGAAGAGAATTGAAATGTGATTCTGTAATTAAGGAACATTCTATTGAACGAAAAACTTCCCACCGATATTCACCGACCTGTCCAATTAGATTGGTGACATTGATTAGTTGTTAGATTTAACAAATTTAGACATCTATATTTTTATTTTGTCCCACTTAAAGTGAAACTCAAAGACAAAATCTTTATAACAAAGGAAAATTGATGTAGAATGAGTTCACAAGTTTGAGCTTTTAAACAATGTCAACAAATTATCTCGATCACGGAAAGACGATTCCAATGAAATTTGGAATGCAAAAAGAGTAGCCAGTTTGCAGAAGTATAAATGTTTCAAGATACAGGGGCAATTCTTCAATTTTTGCTGGGGTGATCCATAAATGCAAGATCAATTCCGTAAAATTCTGATTGCACTTACAGTAAATTTTCTATTTTCCATTAGTTTCTTTTATATTTAGAGTTCGTAGTATGTTTCTTATTGTACTAGTTTTCTAGCACATGCAATGCATGTGTATAATATAAATTATTAAACCTCTAGTGTTTTGTATTTACAAAGTCATTATCAATTACGTTATAATTGGACAGTAATCAACCACTACAGGATTTAATATTCTAGAACATTAATGGGTTCACATCATTCACTACGCTTTTGAAATAATACGGTGTGCCAAGAATAATCGTGCATGTTCTTGCAATATTTATATATAAGATTCAAACTAAGACTAAAATTATGGGCAATGTTGAAGAGCTCTGAAAATTTAGGTTACACCACACTTTAAATGTGTCGGGTAGTAAACATGATACTCCTATTTTCTATGTAATTTCTAAAAATTGTTGTCTAACAATGCACCATGTTATGTTGTAACCTTCTGGACATCTCCATGTCCATACAACATGGCAAAAAATTACTTTAAAACAATCTAAAGCTCTTAGGAGTGTCTTTAAAGATTTTACTTGGAAACAGTTGTCCATGCTCCTCTCACTTATCATGTTCTTTATGTGTAGCATTGTTTTCATTGTCTAGTGGGCAAGACTACAAGGCAAGGAGAATGAAGTGGGCACAATCAAGAGGCTCATGTCCCTCTAGCCAACCCTGTTGCTGATGGGAGCAGTCATTCTCATATGAGGGAGCTTGATCGGGAGGGGATCGAAGGATTACCGATGATCTCCTATCCTCCATCCATTAAGCATGTTATGGAGTGCTCATTTTCCTTGAAGCAATTTAAAGTTAATATTAAACCTCGTGAGACTGTCTTTTTTACTTAAAGAGAGCTACTCATACTCCTCTCACTTGCATGTTTTTCATTTCCAACCTAAGCTCCCTGTCTGGCGGGCGTTGTATAGAGATTAGTAGAATGAAGAGGGGCATAACCAAAAGTCATGTCTCTTTAGCCAATCCTGTTGCTGTTGGGAGCAATCGTCCTCATGTAAGAGGGCTTGATAAGGAGAGGATTGAATGATTACCGACGATCTCCTATCCTTCTCCATCCACTAAGCACGTTACAAACTGCATAATGTGCTTAAAGAAATTTAAAATTCATTCTAAATCTCATCAACCTTCCTTTGAAGGTTTTACTTAGATAGAACTGCCAGTGCTCCTCTAACTTATCATGTCCTTCATGGCTAGCGCTACATTCACTATGTAGTAGGTATAATATAATGACCGGAAGAATGAATAAGGGCTCAACCAAGAGAATCATGTCCTTCTAGCCAATCTTGCTACAATTGGGAGCAGATATGCTCATATAAGAAAGCCTGATAAGAAAGGGATTGAAGGATTACCAACATTTTCCTTGAAATCACCTAGACGGGGTTAATAGGTGGTATGCTAATCTATGTGAAAAAATAAAACTTATCAACAATAATTCTAGTCAAAGATATTAACACAACTGAGTCCAAACTCATAACTAAGAAATAAAGTCATATACCTTGTGAATGACTCTGAACTTCTCCTCGTGATTCCTCTTAAATAAGAATTGAGGTGCGTAATTACTTTCTTGATGTATAGGGTGTTCAAACAAATAATCTTGAGAGAAGAATAAAAATGACAAGATATTTGTGCGATAGTATAAAGGAGTAAGAATTAGAGAGATCAAATGCAAGCAATCCCAAAGACAGAGGATTGTTATCGAGGTTCGAGCCACTTACTTTATGTCCCCGCCTTCATCACAATGAAGGATTCCTCTATAATCACTCTCGATTATAATTAAAATTGATCCCGCAAGATCACTCGGTGCCACAATACTTACAAGCTTCCTTACTCATTCTTGCAAGAACATAAAGGCACGAGCCCACAAGCTCAATAGAGGTTGCAACCTCCAACAACTCAATTACAAAGAATCAATACTGGTGATCAATACTCAATTACAAATAAAACTCTCTTACAATCTCACTTATAGAATAGATAGAAATAAGAACTCTGTAGACTATCCAAAAATCACTGAGGACAACTCATCAGAAAGCAAAGTCCAAACTCCAGACACAAGGCTAATCATAGTCACTAGCACAGCACCAAGACGCAAGGGTCAAAACCCGCATCTCTGCTTTACTGCAATGACCTAGAGGCAGAGCTTGGAAGTAGCGCCTCAGCATCATTGCAGTACCAAGACGCAAAGATTGAAACTCGCGTCTCAACATCACTGCAATGACCTAATCGCAGAGCCTGAAAATCGCGCCTCAGTCATCTATGCAATACCTAGATGTAGAGCCCGAAGCCTTCGTCTCACATGAAGCTTGATACAGAACTTGAAGCTCGCGTTTCTCAAGCGTTACCTCAACGGCAAAACGTGAGGCTCGAAACCTGCGTCCCGGTTATAACTGCCCTCATTACTAGGTCAATTACTGCGCCCGTTATGGAGAGTTTTTAGGGGACAGTTTTACCCCTGAGATCCATATAAATAGCTCTGTTTGCTACTGAAGAGGGGTCGATTTGGAGAATCTTGATTAGAGCTTCTAGCTGAGAACTACTTAAGAGTTAAACCCTTCAAGTAACTTGCTGAGTACAAGTTTGTTCTTACTTCAAATCTCTTTGAGATTTCATTGGACAGAAGCTGTGTTACTCTGTCCATAGTCTGAAGGGAACACTCCCAGAAGACTGTGATGCTCACCCGGTCAACGAAAAATAAGATTCACTTTCCACCACCACATCAAGAACCTGGGACTAAACAAAGGAAAGATTTGGGTTTGATATCTTCCCTCTCTTTTAATCGGATTATTGATCCGTCGTAACTTTCTTGATAGTCAAATAAAGAATTTAGACGCTTTCAATTTTTCCTATCAAATAAGAGAAGGTGACTCCACTGGAGACAACTTTCTCTACTGATGAGTAAGTCGTGACGCAAGGTGACATCACCTGCATGAGAAAAATGGTCGAATCACTCATCGTAGAATTCGACCAGGCAAAGTATGAAGAGTTCCTCTCTTCTGGCTCTAAGAGCCCTAGGGCGCGACAGTACCACAAAGTCTCCTCAGAGATCTGCTCTCAGGTCCCTTCGAAG
This sequence comes from Agave tequilana, assembly GCA_038442645.1. NCBI lineage: Eukaryota > Viridiplantae > Streptophyta > Magnoliopsida > Asparagales > Asparagaceae > Agave > Agave tequilana. The sequence continues at coordinate 34,586 of JAVJIF010009008.1, read as the reverse complement.
GCTTCTCCGAATGCGTTCTGTGCAGAGAACATCGTGGCCGGACGTATCACACATAAGGCCCGCGTCAACGTCTCCCACGAGACCCGCGAGGTCAACGTTGTTGACGGTCGGCCCGTTCACGCCCGTCCTCTTCCTCAGCTCCAGGTTATCAGGAGTTCCCAACAACCCGTACGGCGTAGCCAGAACGCTGAACGTCGACAGAGACGACGCGCGCGTCAACTGCAAACGCAAGAAGTTGGAATAACTATCTGTCCAGCAGATACTGAACACGAGGATCAAGCCCACGTCTCCTCTGAGCTACGTCAGACGTGCGAAGCCTGCGTATGGAGACCAAAACACGACGCCCAAAAAGGTTAGCGTTTCTGAGACTTCACTTCCCAAACGCGACGTTCAGCAGCGTGAGGTCCGTGCCTCTCCTCAAAGACACGAGACCCGCATCTCTACAACCAAACGCGGGACTCAGAAGGTCCGCATTTCTCAAGTGTCGCTAGCCTGATGCGACAATCAGCAACGCGAGGTCCGTGTCTCTTCTCAGCAGAGGCGCGAGGTCCGCGTCTCTTCTCAGCAGAGGCACAAGACTCGCGTTTTAAAACCAAAACACGACAGCCGTATCTGTTCTACAGAATGTAAGCTTCGCGTTTTTGAACCCTGTATTTTAGAATTACGACGCAAGGATGGCTTCAAAAGCTGAAAAGCCCTCGAAAACCCGAGGCTAATCTCTTTGATCCCCTCTGACAGATCTAAGAGATTACTTGACAAAAAAGAGGAGTGCTAATCAGATCGCTCTATCCTATTGCTGTGAACGGCTCATCACAGCAATGCTCTCTGAATATCGCGCAGCTTACATGTGAACAAGCAGTCAGTATTCAGACGATTAACCTCAACCTCCCGATCAGCCAAAAGGCGTTGTTCCCACAAAAGGGGAACCTTCTCTGACACGGAGTACCCCGAAGTCACTACAAACATGGCAGTTCACTATGCCAAGTAGAAGCAGCGGAAAATAACTAGCAGTCAGCTATAACGAGTCTGATACGGAACCAGAAGGAGTGTATCAGCATACTCACACTCGGGCTAGTGCGGTAGCCCTGGTTGACTACAATGCCCTAGCCCGGGGTATTGAAGTAAGTGAATCACACTCTGTCATTACAGAATCACAGGCCTCAAACTCTTCTGTAGAGAAGGAAGCCTTTGTGTATATGGCAAACACTTCTGAGAAAATGACCAGGTGTTTAGAACAACAAAACAATTCGATATGATTCATGCCCAATAAGAATCTATCGATACCCTCAAACAGATACTTACACAATTGCTTGAAGATAAGAAGAAGTCGAAGACCCAAACTTCTTCTAAAAATTCTAAAGGCAAGAAGAAGGAAGGGGAAAGTTCATCTTCTGTGTACATAGAGGAGGAGAAACAGTCCAACTCTGAGTCCTCTAAGTCTTCATTTGAAGAGGGAGGCAATCCAGAGAATGAGGATACTCATTCTAAAAGAATGAATAAACTAGAGTAGCGTCTGGAAGCCCTTACCAATCGGAAAGGCCTCTAAGAAGCAGGAGTGGTCCGGCTATACCCGGTAGAATGGGACCTTGTTCCATACCCTCCCAAGTTCAAAGCTCCGACCTTACAGGCCTTTGACGGCAAAAGGTCACCGAACCAACATATCTACAACTTCAAGTCTCAGACATGGAACGTAGTAGCAAATGATGCCATCTTGGCGCGTTTATTTATCGACACTCTGAAGGGACTCGCTTTTGAATGGTTCATGAAACTCTCCGAAGACTCCATAAAAACTGGGTTGATTTGGAGAAGCTTTTCCCTACTCGCTTCTTCGAAGATGACTTGGAGGTTACCATGCCAACTCTCCTGGAAATAAAGCAACAAAAGGGGGAGTCAATCAAAGCATTTGTGGAGAGATTTTAGAATATGGTGCTCCGATGTCCTAGCGGTATGACCTAGGCCATCCTGGTGGAGACATGCCGCCATAATTTGTAAACTTCACTCCTAGCCCAGACAGGAATTACTGAAAGCCGCACCTGAAAGCAGTTGGTCCAGAAAGGTGAACACGCTGAAAAGATTATCGCCAGGGTTAGGGCAGAAGAAAATAAGCCCAGACCCAAAAAGTAGACAAGACGCGTGCCAGAAGTATCATTCTAATAAAAAAGGAAAGATACATTAGCGACAAAGACGAATTCTCTCGTTAAACCTCAGCCGACCAGAGGGGGTTATTCTTCAAGTCAGCCGCGCGCCAATAGGCAGTACTCCTTTAAAGACAAGCACGTCTATTTGTTGTTCAAGTTACTCAACAAGATCAATAGATTAAAGCTTCCTAAAGCTAGACATCCCGAGGAGGTTGGCAAACCAATCCCAACTACTCCCTATATCATAGGATGCTGGGGTACCCCATCAAGAGCTGTTATACCTTCAAAGATATTCTTCAAGATCTGATTGATGCAGAAGTGCTCAAGCTTCATCCAGGGCAGAAGAAAGTGACGGCTAACATGACGTCATTTCTTCAGTCCAGAAACTGGCCTCCAACTTCAGCTGGAGTAGTTCCCATCCCGAAAGGGGAACTAAGGATGATAAATACAGACCCCATCACCAGCAAGAGAAAAGTCTCATGCCTGTTCCTACGCCTCAGGGAGAAATTATGTGGGTTCATCACGATCTTGTGAAAGGCAAACCATTGACTACTATCACCTACAGGAAGTCCAAAAGCAAAGCAAAACTTTCGCCCTGTAATGTGGTGTGTGCCTCTTCCTGGGAAGCAGAAACTGATGTCCCCTCACTAACCGACTCAGATGAGGAGACAGTCATCCTTACTACAGAGCTCAATGCACCGCTCGTGGCTGAAACTCGTTCGGGTCAGTCGTATTTGAAGAAGAACGACGAGATGGTGGCATGTTCTCCTAAACCCATCCCCGAGACAACAAAGCCATCCATGAAGCAAACTGTGGAGAAGCAGAAGAGCTTCGATATTCCAAGGCTCTCCCGAAGGACAATGCGGAAGGAACTTCAGCATCTTACTGCTTTAATGTCTTGGCTCAACTGGCCAACATCCCAGCTAGGATCACTCTTTACGAGCTTTTAAGACTGTCGAAGTTAAGAAGAGTTGCTCTGAGAGAAGCTCTAGCTGATGCTGAGGTCTTCATGACCCAGATCCCGGCTGAACTACAGATAAAAATAAGGAAGACTGTCTCCACGCCTCTCAAAATGCCCCCTACATCACCTTCATGCCAGATGACATGCAGGTCAAGGGGAAACATGATAGGCCCATGTACTTCACAGGGTACATTGGATCGTCAAAAGTGAGCCACATTCAGGTAGATCCAAGATCCGGGTTGAGCATTATGCCTCGCCGAGTCATGCAACATTTAGGGAACCCCACCCACCGATTGAGCACCACCCAAAATACCATTTATGGTTTCAACGCCAATGGTATGTGCCCAATAGGGAAGATCAAACTTAAATATTAGATTGGGGACCTGAGATCTGAAGTGACGTGCTATGTGATTGACACTGATACTTCATACAATTTACTACTGGGACGATTGTGGATTCATAGTAACTCCATTGTCCCCTCCACTCTCCATCAAGTCATGAAATATATCGACAAAAGTGGGAAAGTCTGAACGTTGATTGCCGAAAGGCGTCCGTTCAAGGGAGTAGAGAACTATTTCACAGACTCTCTCCTATACCAAGATTCTCAAGAGACGAGCGATAATCCCTGAACAGAGGAACCAGACTCTGGTAATGAAGCTGACACTGAACTAGAGATAGAGAAAGAACGTCTTTGAAAGTTGAACCCACTTGTAACGAGCATTAATAAGCTCGATGCCAATAACTTCGCCAATGATGTAGGCGAATCGTATATTAATGAAGAGTTAGATTTGGCTTACTTTTCTGTGTTGGCTCCTGATTCCGTGCCGTCAGACATTAGTACCGATGTGGATGATGGCCCCTGGTCGGCAATAGATGCTTTGACATCGTTGCATGTACCGGTGAGGTCATCCCTGATAGTGTATTAAGATGTCAGTGATGCACAAGGATTATTATTCATGGTCCCAGCAAGACGCAAAGGCCAAAGACCAATCCTTCTTGAAAGAGGCGAGTCCGAATTGATGCCTCGTATAGACTTAGAAAGCGAGAATGAACCCCTCAATTCTCTCATTATGAGCCAACTGTACTCAGAATGATGGAGAATATGGGGTATGACCTAATAAGGGGTTTGGGCTTGAACTTCGGCAAAGGAAGAGAACATTACTTCGATCTTTCGTTCCAAAAGGGAAAGCCCCTGATTATTATCATCGAACTCGCAGGGGGTTAGGCTATGTGTCAGCTCCAATCTCGTCAGCCTCTAAGTCTGAAGAGTCATTACACCATAATCACTCATTGGGCACATCATCGTGGGTGTTAGATGTCAGTGTTGGTAACATCTTCAAAGAACTTTCAGTAAACGTGATTTCAACAAGCCACATGGAAGATGCAGATGAAGAAATGATCCAGTCAGATACAGATCCCTGGACCAAACACCTGAACACACTCTCTAGGATATTCGCTTCGAATAACGTGAATCACCCACAGAGGATAAAGTCACTCAGATTAATCTGGGAGATGAGGCTAATCCTAAGCCCATTTTTATAAGCGAAAGCTTATCACCCTCTGAGAAGGAAGATCTAATATCTCTTGTGCGAGAGTATATAGATGTTTTCGCCTGAAACTATGAGGATATGCCCGGGCTTGACCCTCAGGTGGCTATGCATCGCCTCAATATCAATCTGGATGCGAAACCAGTCAAATAACAACGTGACAATTTTGTCTAGAAATAATAGAAGCAATCCATTCGGAAGTCAAAAAGCTTACAGACTCCGGTTTCATCAGGGAGGAACACACCCTGATTGGGTAGCCAATGTCGTCCCCGTTACCAAGAAAAATGAGAAGATCCGGGTGTGCATTGATTTCTGCGATCTAAACTAGGCCTGTCCAAAAGATGAATTCCCTCTTCCAATCACGGATGTCATGATCGACAACACATGTGGGTTTGAACGCATGTCCTTCATGGATGGATTCTCGGGATACAATCAAATCAAGATGTACCCTGCTGATAAAAAATATAGATCTTTCAGGACGCCATTGGGGGTGTATTGCTATACTGTCATGCCCTTCGGATTAAAGAATGCGGGGAAAACATACCAAAAATCTATGAATGCAATTTTTCACGAGCATATACGTAAAACAGTGGAAAGCTACATTGACGACATTGCAGTAGAAAACCGTGCCAAGGGCAATCACATCGCAGATCTGAAGACAGTATTCGACATCATGCGGGTGCATCAGCTGAAAATGAATCCCACCAAATCTTTCCTGGGGGTAGCCAACGGTAAATTTCTAGGATTTGTTGTGACATCCAAAGGAAACCACCTTGACCCAGAGAAAGTTCGCGCGATGTCCAAGAGATGCAACCTCCAAGAAATCTCAGAGAGCTTAGAGGATTGCAAGGACGATTAGCATATATCCAGAAGTTTATTTCAAATCTCTCGGGACGATGCTAACCCTTCACCAGATTAATGAAGAAGGGTGTTTCATTCATTTGGGACGATGCTTGCCAACAAGCGTTCGAGGAAATCAAATGATACCTCACTCAACTACCTGTCCTTACAGCTCTGGTGTCACAAAAACCTTTCCTGATATATGTTCGAGTGATGGATCATTCCTTAAGAGCTTTTCTAGCCCAGAATAATGCTTAAGGACATGAGCAGACAATCTACTATCTGAGTAGAACTATGATCGGAGCTGAACATCGGTACAACCTGATCGAAAAGGAATGTTTGGCATTGGTGTTCGTCGTCCAAAAAATGTGACACTACTTGGTGGGCCAAACTATACATGTCATATCAAAAGTCAGTCCTTTAAAGTTGCATATGACAAAGCCATCGTCACAGAATGGTCGATTGGCGAAATGGGCCATATTACTCTCCCAATATGAGATGCAATTCCTACCGCAAAAAGCCGTGAAGGGACAGGCGATGGTTGATTTCCTGGCTGAGCATCTAGATCCAAGAGCGACCAAACTTTATGAAGATCTCTCAGACGAAGTCGTTGAAGTTTATTTGACCCAGACATCTTTCGAAGGAGAGGTGTGGCAACACTTCTTCGACGGTGCGTCAAGAATGGGTCCGCGAGGGAATGTCGTAGCAGGAGTGGAGGTAATCCTTGTCTCCCCACAAAACTATATAATCCCTCATGCATTCTCATTAATCGAGCCATGTTCAAACAATGTAGCAGAATACATTGCTCTCTTGATCGGGATGCAAATCGCCGATGAGATTAGCGTTAAAAATCTTGAAGTATACGGTGACTCTGATCTCATCGTTAATCAAGTTCGCAGGGAGTACGAAGTCATACATGAAGACTTAATATCCTATTACAACGCAACTATCTACATGGCCGAGAGGTTCAGAAACTTTTACATCGACCATGTACCTCACTAGCAAAATGCGCACGCAGCTGCACTGCCGTCTCTCCCTGCTTCATTGGCTCTTTCAGCCGGAGTAGTAGTGAAAATATTCGTCTACAGCCATGACCTGTATTGCCCAAGATTCGCTTCCGAAGATCCCCAAAAGCAGACAGGAGACCGTCAAATCAAAGAAGCTCTAGAGACTTCAACAGGTTTAGAGCTCAGAGACTGGCAATTCCCGTGCATTGACTATGCATTGTACGACATCCTTCCTGATGACCCCAAAGAGGCGGCTGCCATTAGAAGGAAAGCCCCTAAATTCTACTATAATGCGATCATGGGAACACTATATCGCCGATCACATGATAGGATCCTCCTCCGTTGCCTGTCACAATAGGAGGCACAGGAAACACTCAAAAAAGCACATGACAACATGTGTGGTGCTCATCAGCCTAGTGCAAAGCTTGGAGATCGACTCCGATGACTGGGTATTATTGGTCAAAGATGATCCCTGACGCCATTGCTCATGCCAAATGATGTCACGCCTATCAAGTCCATGTGACTTCATCCATCAAGCACCAGGATATCTTCGCTCTACAACTTCTACCTGGCCATTTAAAATGTGGAGAATGGACGTGATTGTAAGTCACCTAGAGGGGGTGAATAGGTGACTATCTAATCTAATGATGAATAATGAGGAATTAAAAACTATTTAAGTAAACTAAAAACTATTTTGTAAAACACACAAAGTATAACATAAAAGTGTAGTTGAATTCCCGGTGAAGGGCTATGGACTATCTCCTCAAGATTCCTCTAGATTAAGAGTTGAGGTGCCACTATGACTCTCTTGGTTGAATACAAGTATGAGCAAACAATCCCAAACATCTATTCAATTTAGCACACAATATATCAAGCATATAAAAGATATGAGCAATAAGCATAAGCAAGATATAAACACAAGTGAGAGATAGAGAGAGCAATCGTAAATACGGGAGATTTGTTTCGAGGTTCGAGCACCCTTGTTCTACTTCCCTACCTTCAATACGATGAAGAATTTTCACTAAAAATGATCCCACCGGATCACTCGGTGCCGCAACACCTACAACGAGTTTACACTAGAACTCCTTGGACTCACTAGTCCCTCTCTTGTTCCCGCAAGATAACACACGCAAGCACACTAGCTTGCCGAGGCCGCACCTCTACACCGAGCTCCCACAAGAACTCGAAACAACACAAATTCGCAAGTTCACCTCCTCAAATACAAGATGAAACACTTTGGTGATCTCAACACTTTGATCACCTAAAAATACTCTCACAAGAAAGATCCCTAGAGGATTGATATAGCAATGAATAGCTCAAGTATGTGTGAGAAAACAAGATAGAGTAGTGGAGGAAAAACTCAAGAAATCTCTTTTCAAAACACTCTTAAAAACTCTCCTTTTGATATGAAAGTATTTGCTCTAAAACAAGTGGAGATAACACTTAGAGAGGTAGACAAACTAGCACAAAAACTCTCTTGAAATCTTGTAAAAAACAACCCAAGGGAACTACATTTTATAGGCTCCTAAAAACTAGCCGTTGCAAGTCAACTCAGTAGAAAATCCTGCTATCGGTCGACCGGCCGGTCGATCGGCCAACAGTCTAATTTCTGACCGTCGCAGCATGCTGGTCGACCGCCCGATCGACCGTTCTCTGGGCTTAACCAGCCGGTCGATCGCGCGGTCGACCAGGGCCAGATCAGAGAGCAGAGCTCTCTGGACGGTCTACCGTGTGGTCGACCGGCCCTGGCTGTGCACGTTCTGTGCACGTCGGTCGACTGTCTGACAGCCTAGTCAACAATCTATTGGGATTGAAAACTTGGTCAAATAAATCCTTATAAATTCCCATAAATTCACATAAAATCTACAAAAAGGAGTTATTTGAAATACTTTAAAGTACAAATATGTGTGAGCAAAATTCAACACATATTCCAGACACTTTGAATCATTTTTGTAATATAGAATTTTTGCCTTAAATAAGAATATGTATTGTTCTAAAATAATCTCCAAAAATTGAAAAGTGATTTTTCTAAAACTTCTCCAAATACAAAAATAAGATATCTTAAATACTTTTAAAGTTTAGTGTGTATGGATATGATCCACTACACATATGAGATGAAATATCTATAATTTTGCCAATAAGCTCTAAAATGAGTTTTGATAAATCCAAAATGATATTTTTCTAAACACAAAACTATCTTATGAAAACACATATAAATTTTGTGTGTGTGTATATGAACTTGAGCAATCCACAACTAATCTATCCTTTACTTTTAATCTAAAAACAAATCCTAACATTTACAAATACGACACAAGTCTTCTTGAAAATCTTCTTCTCCTTCTTGACTTGGTCCAAACCTTAATCCAATAAGCTAGACTCCTCTTGAGTACTTGATGCGATCTTAATGCGTGAGCTCTTGAATCAACATGTGCTAGCTCCAAAACTTGACTTTGAATCCTTTGTTGAAGCTAAATATTTACTAAGATCTTGATCAAATATCTGAGACTAATTAAACACAATATCATTAGTACTATAATTACATGAGTTAATCATCATCAAAACTAGAGTGATGGGCCTTTGGGCTAATAATCTCCACCTTTTTGATGATGACAAAACTCATGGAGTTATATATGCATGGATTAAAGTTGAGCTTCATAGAAGCTCCCTCTTAACTCATGCATAATAATAAACACTAAAGATATTCAATAATATGCATAAACTAAACAAAACATAAATGCATAAACTCACCAAATTCTTCTCCCCTATTTGCATAAACAAAAAATAAACATGCATATATAAACTCTCAAAATTCTTTGTCAATTCATCAACAAAGGGGCGAAAACAAATTAAACAATGAAAATATATATGTGATATACATTTATGAAGAAGAGAGACGTAAAGTTAGCCCCCTGCATACACGCGTTACATGAAGAAGGGATAATAAGACCCTAACTCACATAAAGTATAATATACAATGTATAAGCGAAAATGTGAAGCTACCCTACACATATGTACCACATAAAAAAGAGATGTCAAGCTCCTCAAAGTGAGATAAACTCAACATGAATCTATATATAGAGAAGATGTTAAGCTCCTCTTGCATATAAGTAAGTATATCAACAAATTTTGAAATCACTTTAAAATAAATTTTGAATTTTCTTAAGTCAAGAAAACAAAGTTTGATACCAAAGAAATCATATTGTAGTGAACAAAACAAAAGTTGGTATCACTTGTAAATAAACAAAATTTTAAGATACACTTGTAATAAACAAAATTTTAAGTTACCACTTGTAGGTTATTGATACCACTAGAAATATAGGTTATTGATACCACTAGAAATATTTTGTAAATTATTGATATCAATTGAAGAGTAAAATATGAAATATATTTTGATACCAATTAAATGTCAATTGAAATAATAATTGAAAACAATGCTTAAGCTTATAAAGATACCAATTTACATTTAAAAAAATTAGTCAAGCTTAACATAAACATAATTTGTGCTGTAAACATGTAAGGATATTGTAAATCAAGCACAATCAAATCATATATATATATATATGAAAGTGAAAATACCAATTGAAATTTGAAGCATACATATATAAGAAAACACATATGAGTATACAAAAATAGAATTTCAAGAAGTTCATGTGTATAACTCATAACTATCACCCTATTCATGCACATGTTTAAAGATTTTTAATTTAGAGCATACAAGGCATGGTCGCCCATCCAACCGCCCTTTAAGGGTAGAAGTTTTCAAAAATAAGATTTAAAAATAGTTGTAGATTGAAAACACTAGCAAATGAAGAATAAATAACTAGTTAAAATAATTTTTAAAAAATTAGTTAAAGATCCTTCAAATATGAAATCAAATCATATGTCTCTCATAAAATATTGCTAAGTACAGAAAAATCGACACTCGAAATCTATAAAGCTAAAAAAATGTGCTCATAAAAAAAGTCACGAGTAAATAAAGAAATGTAAGTGCACAAGAATCATGTGAATAACACATTCATGAAAATAATCAATAAAGCTCAAAATAAGCAGGAATTTCTTTTATCAAAAACATGAAAATCATAAAAATTTATTTTTCATTATGCACAAGTTTCAAGGTGTATGTATGTTCTATCAAAACTAAAAATATGCATACATATCCCAAACACAAAAGAATCCATAATAAAATTTGCATGAAGGTAAGTGACTCAAGGGTATACATGTATATTTATAAGTTTTAGATAAAAACAATATATACATGAAGCAAAACATGTAAAAAGATAAGAAAAATAAGTATAAATGAAAGAATCATCAAACTAAGTTATACATGTACATATAATGAGTACACATGAGCATTGAAGCACAAACATATAATAATCAAATGTTGCTCACTACTTGTACAAGTATAAAAGGTTCTAATAAAAATTACATCTAAATAAGTATTCACCACATGAAGTACAAAATATGATCATAAAATCAAAACATGCTAAAAATATAGATATGAAAGTATGTAAATAAAAATGGGAGATAGAGATAGCTACCAAAACCAATAGGACCCATCATCGATCTCCAAACCATGGTGGTCCCCCACCAAATTTTCTTGATAGCGATGCATCAATAGGGTTTGTCCATCTAGCTCTACATGCATCCACTACCAAGGCACCATATCTCTCACATCATGTGAGAGCCTACACCTACATCAAACACAAGAGGTAAAAATTTTGATACCCTTTTCCTTTTGGGTCCACGAGGGTTAGCATTATAAGGAACCCAAACATTATTATTTGCAAAATTTATGGAATTTAATCTATCAAAGTAAAATCTTACAAAATGGCCTTTGCGGCCATAATGTATACATTTGTACACTCTAGCATGCATAGGAAAATGGGTGTGAATGTGAGCATAGTGTGCATATGTATGCTATGGGTTATGTGCGTAGGCATATGGAGCTTGTTTGTTTTGAAATAAGGTTTCCAATTTAGAATGGTTAAATGCACAATTGGTCAAAGTTGAGCTCAAACAATTTATTCTACTTTTCAAGACTTGAATCTTATTTTTATCAATAGTAGCATGAAGAGCATGCAAGAATGAGAATCAACAATCTTTTTCTTTTTAGAAATGTTTTCTTTTTCTTTTGAAACAAATTTTTTTAAAAGAGTTATTTTCATAAAAAACAATTTCTTTTTCTTTTTTCACCAAATTAATTTTATTTTTCAAAGAATTATTTCCTTCACAAAGATCATTTAATTTTGAAGATAAGGAAATATTCTCCTTTTTTAAAGCTTCATTTTTCTTTTAAAACATATGCAAATTTATTTTTAAAAGAGTCATTTTCTTTTAACAAAAAACTGTTTTCCTTTTTTAATTTATTGTTTTTAATTTTCAATAAATCATATTTTTCAAGAAGTTTTTGACAAAAAGATGCAAGCTCATCATAAGGCATGTCAATATCTTCTTCTAGTTCGGATTCAAGAGTTTACCTCAGGGGGGTTATCCTCTTGAACCATATAGCATATGTTCATCAGTTCCATCATCCGAGTCGCTTCCGGCATAATATTGCTTTTGTTCACCAATGGAGAGTAGAGTATTTTATACTACAAAAGTCGAATCAAAGTTAGCAACCCTAGATAAATATTCATCATTTAGGGTAGATTTCAAAGTATGGATGGCTTTTGCATTAGCCTCAAGGTTTTCGCCATTTAAACAATGAATCTTTGATAGTGGCAAAATAAACATGAATACTTAGGGTTTTGAGGTACATTAACATCTTAACCTTCCAAATTTGAATGTTAAGAATATCAAACATGAGAGGTGTCATGAAATCCATGTGTGTGTAAACAAATATTATGATTTGTTAAAATGAGGATCTTTAACTCAAGATTGTTGACCCAAATCAAGAGCACCAAGCTCTGATACTACTTGTAGATCACCTAGAGGGGCGTGAATAGATGACTAGCTAATCTAATGATAAATAATGTAGAATTAAAAACTATTTAAGAAAACTAAAAACTATTATGCAAAACACACAAAGTATAACACCAGAGTGTAGCCGAATTCCCATTAAAGGGCACTGGACTATCTCCTCAAGATTCCTTTAGATTAAGAGTTGAGGTGCTACTTTGACTCTTTGGGTGAATACAAGTGTGAGCAAACAATCCCAAACATATATTCAATTTAGCACATAATATATCAAGCATATAAGAGATATGAGTAATAAGTATAAGCAAGATATAAACACAAGTGAGAGATAGAGAGAGAAAGAGAAAGCAATCACAAACACGGAAGATTTGTTTCGTGGTTCGAGTACCCTTGCTTTACGTCCCCGCCTTTAACACTATGAAGAATTTTCACTAAAAACGATCCCACCAGATCACTCGGTGCCGCAAACAACGAGTTCACACTAGAACTCCTTAAACTCACTAGTCCCTCTCTTGTTCCCGCAAGAATAACACACGCAAGCACATTAGCTTGCCGAGGCCGCATCTCTATACCGAGCTCCTACAAGAACTTGAAACAACACGAACCCACAAGTTCTCCTCTTCAAATACAAGATGAAGAACTTTGGTGATCTCAACACTTTGATCACCTAAAAACACTCTCATAACAAAGATCTCTAGAGGATTGATATAGCAATGGATAGCTCAAGTATGTGTGAGAAAACAAGATAGAGTAGTGGAGGAAAAACTCAAGAAATATCTTTTACAAAACACTCTTGAAAACTCTCCTTTTGATATGAAAGTATTTGCTCTAAAACAAGTGGAGATAAACACTCAGAGAGGTAGGAAAAACTAGCACAAAAACTCTCTTGAAATCTTGTGAAAAATAGCCCAAGGAAACCCCATTTTCATAGGCTCCCAAAAACTAACCGTTGGAGGCCAACTCAGCAGGAAATCCTGCTGTCGGTTGACCGGCCGGTCGACCGGCCAACGGTCAAATTTCTGACCGTTGCAGCCTATCGTTCTCTGGGCATGACCTGCCGGTTGACTGCCCGGTCGACCGGGGCCAGATCCAGGAGCAACGGTTGACCAACCATGGCTATGCACATTCTGTGCACATCGGTCGACTGCCCGGTTGACCGCCAGACAGCCCGGTCAACAATCTATTGGGATGGAAAACTTGGTCAAATAAATCCTTATAAATTCTCATAAATTCACATAAAAACTACAAAAATGAGTTCTTTGAAATACTTTAAAGTACAAATATATGTGATCAAAATTCAACACATATTCCAAACATTTTGAACCATTTTTATAATATAGAATTTTTGTCCTAAACAAGAATCTGTATTGTTAAAAAATAATCTCCAAATTGAAAAATAATTTTTTCAAAACTTCTCCAAATACAAAAACAAGATATCTTAAACACTTTTGAAGTTTAGTGTATATGGATATGATCCACTACACATATGAGAGAAAATATCTATGTTTTTGACAATAAGCTCTAAACTGAGTTTTGATAAATCCAAAATGATATTTTTCTAAACACAAAACTATCTTATGAAAATACATATAAATTTTGTGTGTGTATTTGAACTTGAGCAATTCACAACTAATCTATCCTTTACATTTTATTTAAAAACAAATCTTAACACTTACAAATACGACACAAGTCTTCTTGAAAATCTTCTCTTAAAAATCTTCTTCTCCTTCTTGACTTGGTCCAAAACTTGATCCAATGAGCTAAACTCCTATTGAATACTTGATGCGATCTTAATGCGCGAGCTCTTGAATCAATACGTGCTACCTCCAAAACTTAACTTTGAATTTTTTGTTGAAGCTAAACACCTATTAAGATCTTGATCAAAAATCTGAGACTAATTAAACACAAGATCATTAGTACTATAACTATATGAGTTAATCATCATCAAAACTAGAGCGATGGGCCTTTGGGCTAACAATGATTGGTCCTATCAGCCCACCTTTATCCAAAGGACATCGGTTCATCCTAACCATAACTGATTACTTCTCTAAATGGGCTAAAGTTATCCCCTTGAGGGAGGTGAAGACATCTGACATGATCAATTTCATTAAACATCACGTCATTTATCACTTTGGCGTGCCACGACGAATTTTTCGTGATAATGGGCCCCAGTTCGTCAACCAAGCCTTTCAGAGGTTCTGCACCAAGTTCAGAATCCAGAGTGTATCTTCAGCGGCATATTATTTAGCCGCTAACGGCCTCGCAGATTCAACAAGACTATTGAAAAACTTCTCAAGAAATTCATCTCTAAAAATCAATGTGACTGGGATGACAAAACTAGGTGAATGCTTATGGGCTTATCGCACGACGGTTCGAATCCAGACGAAAACTACACCATTTTCTTTGGTATATAGGTGTGAAGCTATACTCCCATTAGAAATCCAGATCCATCGCTATGTGTTACCTTGACAGCAGATATGACAAATAAGGAGAAGCATCGACTGCGACTCCAAGAGCTGGAGGCTTTGGATGATAAACGCCTGCAAGCTCAATAGCAAATTAAGCTCTATCAAGCTCGAATTACTAGAGCCTTCAACAAGAAAGTTAAGGAGCGGACTTTCAAGAAAGGTGACCTTATCTTAGCCGTCAAAAGACCCATGGTGATGACACATAAGACCAAAGGAAAATTTCAGCCCAAATGGGAAAGACCATTTGTAGTGGAGTCAGTCTACTCAAGTGGAACATATCGCCTTATAACCCCAAACGGTGATACGCTCATGATGCCAATCAACGGCAAATTCTTGAATAAATACTATCCTTGATAGTTTTTTCTTCTGATCAGGTTAATATTATACCTCTGATCACAACTCCAGATCTAAGATGTTTGAAAGAACGCCAAAGAGAAGCTTCTTTCTTCCTATACTAGATCATATCACGGTCGATCAGTGTCAAGCTGATTGAGCGCTGGTTACATCATGATGCATGATGTAAACATTGAAGAAGAAACAAAATACAAGATCTCAGTTTTAACCTTGTTACTCTTCTCTAGTGTACCTATGGACATCCTTAGTCCTACGCCTCTGACGGCTAAGGAAAGAGGAAAATGTTGGCTTTTAAGTCCAACATAAATCTTCGACAGCTCATCATGCTGAGGAGAATAGCATGGCTAGCCCAACTCAAAAGGTAGTTGATAAAGGCACACCAAATCCGTTGATAGCTGAGGGTTTGCTAAAAATCTTAAAGGACTTAGTCCCATCCTCTCTTCCAAAATCTCCTACCAATTCTCATCCACAGAATGGTAGGGCTTCAAAAAATACCTGGGTTCATCTCTCTAACGAAATAAATTGGGACTTGTCATGTTAACAGTAAATATCTGACAAGCCAGATTTCCCAATACCCAGCAGATTTAGTCAAGTTAACATTAAACCTCTGGCAACGAAACTCATTTAAAATCTTCCTTGTCCCTAGAAAATCAATGATTGTCACGTTAATACTACACCTCTGATAATTCATTTTATTTTCCACCAAAGTTCCCTACCAATTCTCTCCATAGAGTGGTAGGTCCACAAACTCATAACACTACACCTCTAACAGCGAAAAGTTTCAATACTCCCCAGTGAGTACAAACTTTCACTTGTCGCTCCCCTACATGGAGTCACAAGTCTTCAAACTTGCCAAGTTAAACCCTACACCTCTGACAATCCTAAACCCCACTTGTTAATTCTCCTCAATAGAATGACAAGTCCTCGAAATTGCTTATAGCACAAACTAATTCTTATCAAGTTAATACTACACCTCTGACATTCTAAACTTCACTTGTCTATTCTCATCAATAGAATGACAAGTCCTTAAAATTGCTCATATTGCAAATCAACTACTGTCATGTTAATATTACACCTCTGACAAACTACTGCTAATACTACACCTATAATAGTGATTAAGTTGCTATCAAGTTTAATATTAAAGCTCTGACAGTCACTTTTCTCAGCCTTCCATATCAAAGCTAGGATGAGCGATGCTAAGTTTAACATCACACCTCTAGCATCCAGTTCATTGTTAAGTTCAACACCACACCTATGACGTTGACTTTCCTTCGAACTTTCATATCGAAGTTGAGATGACTAATGCTAAGTTTAACATTACACCTCTAGCATTACCTTTACTGTCAAGTTTAACACTACACCTATGATAGTGATATTTTCAGTTTCCCAAATGAAGCTGAAACTCCAGTGGAGCTAAGTTAACATCACACCTCTAACTCACATTCTTGTCAAGTTAATACCACACCTCTGATAAGATTTGATTCAACCCGTTAAGTTAATATCACACCTCTGACGGTAAAATTCTTCTAGATTCCTAATGGATCTAGTTTTACTTGTCATTCTCATTCATAAATTGGCAAGTTCACAAAAATTATCTCACTCTTGTCAAGTTAATATCACACCTCTGACAGTAATTTTAATTCCCTTTTTTTGGCTTGCTAAGTAAACATCATATTTCTAGCAAAATTAAAAGAAATCACTTCTATTTGTCTGATTTTCAATACAAAGAGGAAGTCAAGACATGTAAGAAGACAAGAAAAAACTGTCATTTTTATTGATATTCAAAATATAAAAGTGATACAAGGCGCTCTCTTATACAATAAGATTGAGTGTTACAACAAAGGAGTACAAAGAAGTCCCTCTCGCTCAGTGAAAGGTTACACCCACTCCTCAAAACATTAAAGATACACAAAGTTCGTCCTCTTGACTGCGGCCAGGAATAACGGATCAACTTCCTTTCCTCTTGAGAATCATAATTCTCTTGATCAGGTTAATATTACACTTCTGGTCAAAGCTCCAAATCCAAGATGTTTGGAAGAACGCCAAAGAGAAGCGTCTTTTTCTTCCTTCACTTAATTCTCTTGATCAGGTTAATATTACACTTCTGGTCAAAGCTCCAAATCCAAGATGTTTGGAAGAACGCCAAAGAGAAGCGTCTTTTTCTTCCTTCACTGGATCATATCACGGTCAATCAATGTCGAGCTGATCGAGCACTTGTTACATCACGATGCATGATGTAAATATTGAGGAAGCTCACCGTTAATTGAGAACAATGGTATTTCTCGAGGTCGAAATATAAAGGAGCATTCTGATTCCACTCGACCAACTGGTATGAAGGTCTTCATAAGGCCGTAATCTTTCGCTTAATGAGCATGTCCACCACCAAAAAGGCATCCAACGAGCATGGGTTTTTCGTCGCTGACACTTCTTTGAGTAAGATTGGTGAAAGAAGGATCTGAGACCTTATTGGTGACGTCCTCTTTCCTGTGGCCTTCAAAGCCGCCATACCCACTGTGACCATAAAGAACCCAGGGCATCACTACTGCATCATGTCCAATAAGACCTTGATGAATACCAGACTATGCGGATCCTCCTCGCCCATGGATAGGAGCTCACTCCCCGAGTGCTCGCTAATCGAATAAGCGGACCGGTCCAAATATTCTCCTATAAACCTAGCACGCCTATGGATAGGAGCTCTGACTTTCTGAGAGCTCGCCAATCAAACAAGCTGGCCGGTCAAATATTCTCCCATGAGCCCGACAAAGACGCAGAAGACTGACTGAGGCTGCCAGAACCTACAAGGAACAAAAACCCGAAGGTTAAAATTCTGCAAAGACAGGAACAGAAAATCTGAGGTGCAAGCGCGAAACTGAAGTCATAAACTCTAGACGCGGAGTTAACTGATGCAGGGAATATGGACCCAAACACAGTCTGGTTTTAGACTTATGTTCGAGATGTGAGACGCGAGGCATGAATCAAGAATGCAGACGTGAGTCTTAAAAACTGCCTGAGGTAACTTTAAGACGCAGAGTTTGCCACACTCGCGCCTGAGACGCAGGGCTTGCCATATTTGCATCCAAAGGTCTCAAAAGAACAAATTTAAAATTCTCTAAGTCGAGAACCCCAAACGCGAGCTTCATATACAAAACTCACATTTCAAGATCCAAACGCAGAGTTTATCACATTCGCGTCTGAAGAACTTGAGACTTAGATTTTGGAGTCAATAAGCTCGCATTTCATCAAGAAATCTGAAAGGCGTGTCTACAGAATAGGGGCGCGTCAATCAGATCTCAAGAGAAAATCAAGAGGCAGCATCTTTTCATGGATGGGGAAGACAGAACTTCAGAGAGACTGAGTATTTCTTGGCAAAAGACAGTTCCTACCCAAGGAAGAATTCTCTAGAAGATTGGACTTCATTTCTCAAGGCACGGTTTAGAAGTCGGACTTCATTTATCAAGGCACAGCCGTAAAGGCATTTAAAGCAATGCTTTTTGATCTTGAGATTATTTGACAGTGATAATCTTCGAAGAAGATTGAAGGAAAGCATGGGAGCTTTGAGTTCTTATTGTTCATTAGAACACATGTCCTTGAAGGGAAGATAGACAATCAAGATGAAGTCCCTCAGAGCGTATGCTCGCAAAGGAAAATAGTCTAGATAAAGGATTATTAAGAGACTGAGGCCTATTTATAGGCAAGCCATAAAGCTTATAATTAATGGCATAAAAATCAAAGCCATCAGCCTTAATGTCCGCACGGACATCAAATCCAATGCGGAGCAGACACGTGGATTGTCACTTCGGGAAACACCAATGACACAAGTCCCCAACCTTCAACGCCGACTTGGCATTAAAAGATCTTTAAGACGGATTGCATGTGACGCTTTAGAGGCTGTGTCCTGAAGTCCACATCCTTTCACAAGACTTGAAGGCTGTGTCCTGAAGTCCGCTTTCTTGCAAAGACTTAAAGACCATGTCTATAAGTCCGCAACCTTTCACAGTCCTGAGGACCACGTTCCTTTCGTCTAACTGAAGAAGCCACAACCGCGTCTCCTTAGTGATCCAGAGCTGCGTCCTCTTAATGATCTAGAGCCGCGTCTCCTCAGCGAGCCAGGACCACATTCCTCAACAATTCAGAGTTGCGTCCTGAAGCCTGCGTCCTTTAACAAACCTGAAGACTGCGTCCCCTTTATCATATTGAAGAATGCAGGTTTGCGTTTCAGAGCTGCGTCCTCTCAACGGGCCAGAGTTGCGTCTCTCTTGAGGAGCCAGAGTCGCGTCCCCACCAAACAGATGAGAGTCATGTCTCTCTTGATAAGCCAGACTGGGTTTCTATAAATAGTTCAGAGTCGTGTCTCTACTACAAATGAGAGCCGCATCTCAATCGTAAACCCAGTGCAACCTGAGTTTATCATTCGTGCGTCTTCTTGATAATCCAGACCCGCGTTTCTATCAACAGTTCAGAGCTGCATCTCCACTACAAATAAGAGCCACGTCTCAATCATAAACTCAGTGTAGCCTGAGTTTATCATTCATGGGCGTGTTCTAACAAAACGATTAAGAATTGCGTTTCCACAAACAGTCAAGGGTTGCGACTCTGAAAGCTAAGTTCGTCGAGGCAACAAAGAGTCCATCTAATTCTCAAAGACAGAAAGAATAAAGACGAGACAAGAATTTGATAACTTTTATTTTTTGACTCAAAAATGATAAAAGTAACACAAACACTCTCTTATTTGACAAATGGAGTACTATGGGAAAATGGGAAAAATACAAAAAAGAGAAGAAGGCTAATAATCCTGCTCCGCCAAAGGATGGATTCGTTCCCAGAGGCGCTGCATCTCCCACTGGCGTTCCTTCTCGGCTTCCGCCAAAGCTTGAACCCGCAACTCTTCCTCTGATAAGAATCTCTTCATAGCCAGCTGTGTCTGAAGAGACTCCAACCTAGAGCAATGAGCAGTAAGGTTTTCTTGAACCTGCGTCTTGGTGGTTTCCAGCTCTTCCAGCTTTTTTCTAGTGACAATAAATTTCTGCTCATTGACTTGAATCAAGGCTTGCGCTCTAGCAATAACAACTTAAGGAATGGTGATAACTTGCTCCGCACTTTGGATGACAATCTCGGCTTCCTTCGAATCATCAACCAATCTTTGGTAGTCAGCTTGAAAGTGGTAGAGATGACGAGCCTCTTCAGACATTTGCTCCTCCATCTCTTTTCGCTCGTATTCTTGAGCGGCGATGAGTTTACCCAGCATCAGTCGAGCCTCATCCATCAAGCTATCCTTTTTTAGAGTCTTTAGTTCCCTTAGGCACCCAACTGTTCAACCAGCGTCAGATATGCCCCAGCTTGCGCAGGGGCTTCCAATGTGATAGATGTTCTCGATCTGATACTCCAGAAGCATCTGAGCAAACTCGAAGGAACTTCCCCCAGAAAGGATCAACTCAATGCAAGACTTCATGGAGACGAAAAATTGTTGCACCATTTGATGCGTTAGCTCTTCCATGATATCGGTGGCTGGAAATGACCCTGTCGGTGCACTTTCAGATCCCCTCTATATGACAGGACAAGTAATACTCACAGAAGCGAGAGCGGGCTCAACTTGTGCAGGGATGATGCCGACAACAGGCTCTTCCGACGCTGAGGCTGAGGCCAACACCTCTGGGACGGTTGTTGCGGTAGCCTCCACAGCAACAGAGGCGACAACAAACTCCATGGCACTAGGTTCATGGCCGAAGTCTGAACTACGCTGTCTTTTGTGCCAAGGCTCTCCATGGGCTCCTCTACTTGAGCTACCCTAGTACTCTCTGCAACCATAACAATAATATCAGTGATAACAATGAAAAGGAGAGTATTCAGCACGTCTTTATTCTCTAACCAAGTTGAGGATCTGAAGATGGCAAATCCCTAGATAAGTCATTTAGGGATAAGGGTTCATCGATCTCTGTGAATACACCCTCATGAGGCATCACAGTAGCAGAAACTTCGAGATCCCCCAGCTGGGCCAGTTCCTGAATCATCTCAGCAATGTAAGAAGAAGTTGTGGCTTCGCTTCCGGTGGCCACCCCTGTAAAAGAAAGGAAACATTAAAATACTTTCCCAACCTGATAGGGAAACAATTAAAGAAGATAGAAGAAATACCCTCAGTGGTAGCAATCTCTACTGTCAGCAAAACCATTGCAGGGATGTACCCCTGCATCTCTTCCTCTGATATATGCGAGAATTTGCTCGTGTTAGGAAGAGCGGGATCGTCACCGAGTCGACTTCTTCGCCAGAATAATATTCGTGCTCTTCATACGACAAAGACGACAGTTAGACCCAGGAGGTATCAGCGATCGGGACTTTACCACTAAGAACCCGGTAGCAGGTTTGGCTCAACAAACCACGAGGTAGGCATCAACACGGTGGGAGACCTGGGCTATTGCACCTTCGCCCTTATCTCTTGAGCTGAAGAAGGTCCAGGCTGAGTTGAGACTCCCAAAATCTCAACATCATTCCTCTCTACTAAGTCAACTTCAGGTTATTCGACCTTCTCAGCCATGACGGGTTCGACCACAGGCTCTCCCTCCGCTAGAATTGCGGGGCCTCTACTACGCAGACCTTGGGAGCAAAGAGTTGGGACTGCCTCCTCCTCCTTCTCTTCTTCTTCCTTCTGCTCCTCAGCACCAAGAGGGACTACTTCAGGCATCTGGGTCGAAGCTTTAGCCTCAAACCCTCTCCTAGCCTTCTTCGGGCTGGGCTCACCCTGGGAAGTAGAGCCATGGGACGTTTGGCCACAGCTTGCTGACTCCTTCTGGTGGATTGTTCCTTTGTTGCTATTACTTCAGGCCCTGGCTCTATAGCTGTTGCCCTTGTTTAGCCGACCTCCCTCCTGGGCTCCATCCCTACCTCCCTCCTGTTTTCCTCTCAGCTTCCTAGTATTCGGTCATACCTCGTACACGTTTTTTGGAATCCAACTTGGCTTTATAAGACGCCTTGAAGCTCTTGATGCAAGAGGTATTTATTCCAAATCCAGGCACCCTGCTAGCAAGTAAGTACCACGTGCAGAAACTGAGGCTGGTATGATAATTGGGCATCCTGTGAGGCAGGCTGAAAAAGCTCTCGTCCCTCCAGCTACACTGTAGTACCACGCCCGGGCACCTTTAAATAGGTTGCCACTAAAGTGGAGTCTAGCGTTAAGGTTGCCGACATATAATTGATCATAGCCAAACTGCCGAGCAAAATGACTTGGCATGTAAGGCTCGATCGTACATGAGTCACTTTGCCGGAAGATAAGATATCTAAGCTGAATATTGATCAGCCACCAGAAGACTCCAGATGGCAGCCTTGTGAAGTCATCTGGTCCTGCAAGGAGCAAATTTATCCCTGTAGGATGCACTGAAAATCTCAGGGAAGTAACGGTCAAGCTGATAATTCGAGCTGCTCAGAATGGATTTCCAAACAAAGTACATATAGTACTGAGACCAGCTCGAATTCTCCAGCCTCTGCATGAAAGGAATGAAGCCTTCGGAGGGAATACCGCCGTCATCAGTGAAGGGCAGTGCATGACGTACCAGGCCATTAGGTACGTGTATGGAAGCTCGACTCTTGGGTTAGGATTCCTCACTTCTGGCCTTCCTTCCGAATCTACCATGGGCCGACCCTGGGAGTCTACAATGGCCTCTACTTGGTACAGGCTTTTGGCCAGCGCCCGCAACCCGCTCTAGATCCCGGCTACCATCGCTTGGAGAAGGGAGATTGACTTTTCGTACGCTAGCAGGGCCGCTGGGTACACCACGTCGGCAATGATACTTCGGGCAGCAGCGTTGGCACCACACAACCCTTTAGCCACAGCATGAGGAAACTCGCCAATAGAGCTCGGTCGGAGATAGGAATCTGGGCCTGGTGGTGAAAACTTTCAAAAATCGTGTCAGGTTTGAAAGTATCCTCATTCAACTCGGTGGTACAGGAGCTTGTGAAGGCATTGATCCTCTCAGCGATTTCTTCATCAGTGCAAGGAGCCAGACTAGTCACTGGGCTAGATTTTTCATTTATGTCATTGAACAGATAGCTCGTCTAGGACATCTGCTTAACACCCATGTTCCTCCAGGTGTATATTTGCTCGTAGATGTGAAAGTGGCATAACACTTCCCAATATGTCTTGTACACCTGAGGATCTTCTTTCCTCAAGAGGTGAAACTCCTCAGAGGTTGGGACGTACTCTTCGTAAAGGGCATCTCCCATTACTATCCCTGAAATTGCATACAACTCATGTAGAGTGAGCCCCATCTCTCTGACTGGAGTAAAAAAATGTGCCCGTCAGGGGATTGTAACGCTCCAAGAAGCCATAAAAGTTGTGGGAGCTCTGCGGGAGGCCATAATGCATGGCCCTAACTGAATTGTTGGCCCAAAGGCCTATCACCCTAGTTTTGATGATGATCAACTCATGAAGTTATGATTACTAATGATCTTGTGTTTAATTAGTGACAGATTCCTTATCAAGATCTTAGTAGGTGTGGAGCTTCAACAAAGGATTTAAAGTCAAGTTGGAAGCTAGCACCGGTTGATTCACGAGCCTATGCATCAAGATCACATCTAGAGATGAGCTCGGTGGATTACATGTGGACCAAGTCAAGAAGATGAGAAGACTTCAAGTGAAGACTTCAAGAAGATGAAGACTTGAGTCTAGGTTTGTTTTTATAAGATTGATTTTAGATAAAATGTAAAGGATAGAATAGTTGGTGGATTGCTCAAGTCTATATCACACACACACTCTTGATAGAATGATTTTCATAAAAGATTTTCCTAGTTAAGAAAAGATTTTTATTTGTGATAAAATACAATTTGGTTTTTGGTATTCATGTATACATATTTTATATCCAAAACCATGTTTAGAGCCTTATGTCAAAAACTAGATATTCATCTTATTTGTGTAGTGGATCATATCCATACACACTATGCTTTAAAAGTATATCTTGTTTTTGTATTTGATGAGATTTTCCTTATAACAAAATATCTACTTTGGGTTTTGGTAATTTCTTATATACATATCCTTTAACCAAAACAAGTTTAGTGCTTTATGTCAAAAACTAGATATTTCATCTTGATTGTGTGGTGGATCATATCCATACACACTTTGCTTTATAAGTTCAAAATATCTTGTTTTTGTATTTTGTGAAGTTATGGAAAAACAAGTGTTAGAAAAACATATTTTTAGAAAAACAGTTTTTATTTTGATTGAAACTATTTTTCTGGATTTACTGTGAATTTCTGGGATTTTATTAAGCCACAAGACCAATCCTTAATCCCTATTTTCTGGTTCTGCCAGTTCTGATTTTTCAGAACTGACAGAGGCCGGTCGACCGGGTCGGTTGACCGGACGTGCACAGCGTGCACGCCTGTGTGCACTGGAGGACGGTCGACCGGACCGGTCGACCGCTTAAGAGAGCTTTGCTCTCGGAAATTATCGGTCGACCGGGCCGGTCGACCGACAGAGAGTTTTCTCTCTTCTCCAGTTGCGCGGTCGACCGGGCCGGTCGACCGGAGGCTGCAACGGTCGGATTTTTGACCGTTGCCGGTCGACCGGACCGGTCGACCGGTAGCTCTGACAGAGCCCAACGGTCAGATTTTTCTGGCCTCTATAAAAGGGGGTTTTGTCATTGCTTTGAGCCAAGATTTTGGAGACTTCTTGAGCCTGTTTTTCTGATACTTTGAGAAGAGTTTTCTCCACAAAATTTGAGTGCAAATACTTCCCATCTTAAAGGGAGTTTTTATCAAGAGAGTGTTTTAGTGATTCCTTGAGATTTTCACCATAGTCTTTCCTTGCTTTTCTCACACCACACTTGAGCTATCCATTGCTAGATATTCCTATAGGTGTGTTGTAGTGAGAGTGCTCTTTAGGTGATCAAGTGTTGTGATCATCAAAGAGATTTTTCTTTGTTATTTGAGGATACGGGCAAGTGTGCTCGTTGGTGGTTGAGTTCGGTTGTGAACTCTTTGGTTTGAGGTGCGGCCTCGGCGAGTCGGTGGACTTGCGTGTGTAAGGGACTTTGGAGTCCGAGAGCTTGTAGGTGTTGCGGCACCGAGGAGAGATCCGGTGGGATCTTATATAGTGGAAATCCTTCGTGTGTCGAAGGCGGGGATGTAGAGCAAGTGTGCTCGAACCTCGAAACATACCCTTGTGTTTGCGATTGCTCACTCTTGCTCTCTTTCTCACTTAGTCGCTTTTATATCTTGCATTACTTACATTGTCTTTACTTTACATGCTTGATATACCCTTGTGCTTATATTGTTATATACTTGCGTGGGATTGCTTGTTAACACTAGTATTCAACCAAGAGAGCCAACGCGGCACCTCAACCCATTCAAGGGGAATCTAGAGGAGCTTGTCCAGAGCCTCGCAAGGGGAATTCGGCAACACTCTTGAGTTATACATAAGTGTTTAATTAAAAGAAATTTTAATTCGGTCAACTTAGTTTTAATTCCGCATTATTTGTTCATAAGTGACCATTAGATTAGCCATCACCTATTCACCCCCCCTCTAGGTGATCTTACAATTGGTATCAGAGCTAGTGCTCTTGATATTGGGTCTAACAACCTAAGAGTTAAAGATCCTCCTTTTAGGCTAATCACAATATTTTTGTACACACACAATGGACTTCATGTCACCACCCACCTTTGACATTCTTAACATCCAAATTTGGAAGGTTAAGATGTCTTTGTTCCTCAAAGGACTTGGCCTTAGTGTATATCTTGCCACAACTAATAAAGAATATTGCTTAAATGGTAAGAACATTGAGGCTAATGCAAAAGCCCTTCATGCTATTAAGTCAACCCTAAATGATGATTATTTATCTAGGGTTTCTAATGTTGAATCGGCTTTTGTAGCTTGGAACATCATCACCTCCCTTGGCGAAAAGGACCTATACTATGCGGGGAGCGATTCGGACGTTGGAAGCGACATCTCCAACGTATGCTATATGGTCCAAGGGGATAACCCCTTGAGGTAACTACCGAATCCGAGGATGAGGATGTTAATATGTCATATGATGAGCTAAATTCATTTTGCCAATTATTGCTTGAGAGATATGACATAATTAAAAAGGAAAATAAAAATTTGAAAAAGGATATTGCTTGCATGCATGTAGAACATGACTCTTTTAGAGATAACATTGCATGCTTGGAAAAAGATAACAAGAATTGGAAAAAGAAATTTGATTGCATGCATGTAGAAAATGATTCTTTTAGAAATAAACTTGCATGTTTAGAAAAAGAAAATGAGGATTTGAAAAATGAGAATATTTCCTTAATGTCTAAATTGAATGTTTTATGTGAAGGAAATATGATTTTGAAAAATAAGGTAGATATGGTGGAAAAACAAAAGGAAGTCATTTTGCAAGAAAATAAGTCTTTAAAAAGAAAATTTGTTGAAAAAGAAAAGGATAATGTTTTTCAAAAGAAAAAGAAAATTGACTCTTCATCTCATCATGCTTCTCATGCACACATTGATCAAAATGAGATTAAAAATTTGAAAAATAAAATTGATAATTTGAGCTCTAATTTGAGCTCATGTGCATTCAATCATACTAGATTGGAATCCTTGTTTCAAAAGAAACAAGTTCCTCATACTCATGCACATCATCATCATGACCATGCTTATGATGCACATCATGCTCACACTCCCACTCATAAGTATGCTAAGGTGTACACATGTACACATTGTGGTCGCAAAGGCCATCTAAGAAAATTTTGTTATGAAAGGTTAAATGTTCTTATTTTTGATAAAAATAAAATGCTTGGGTTCCTTACAAGACTAACCCCATAGGACCCAAGAAAATATGGGTACCAAAACCCCCACCCTTTGATTTTGATGTAGGTGAGGGCTCTCACAAAACGTGAGAGGATTGGTGCCTTGATAGCGGATGCAATGGACATGATGGACAAACTTTTGGATGCATTGCTATCAAGGAGATTTTGGTGGGAAAGACCACCATGCTTGGAGTTTTGGAGTTGGTAACAATTTCTAAACTCCTATTTTATTTATGTACATGCTTTTATTTTCATAATATCATTCATAGCATGTTCATGTTTTAAGATTTTATGTGCTTCATGTGGCATTTACATGCTTAAATGTAGAATGCGTCAAAACTTGCATTTATACATATATGTATAGTGAACTACAATTGACTAATATATATTTGGACTTCATGCTCATTTGTATCCACTATATGCATGTGTATAGGCTAGTTTTGATGATTCGGTCATTTATACTTGTTATGCCTATCTTTGATTTTACTTCATGTATATGTGTGTTTAATTCAAATCTAATAAATATACATGTATACCCGTGAGTCTCTAGCTTTCATGCAAATATTTGATAGACTCTTTTACAATTTTGGGATATGTATGTGTATTGTTAGATTTGTATAATTCATACATATACCATGAAGATTGTAGTTTTTAATAAAAATGATTTTGTGTTGATTTGATAACAATGATTTCTATGTGATTTGAGCTTCAATGACAACTTTCATGAAAATACTATTTACATAACCTTTGAACACTCATCTTTTATTCAAAAATATATTTATGAGCTTTATGGACTATGAGTGCTTGGATTTTTATGTACTTAGTCTCATTCATGAAAAACATATGATTTGACATATTTGAAGGATCTTTAACTAGTTTTCAAAAACAATTATACTAGTTATGTATTCTTCAAATAGTTTTTGAGATTGTCACATGATTCTATTTTTCTTAAAATTTAATGCTTCATGATTTGAATATTAATTTATATGTTAGTTTTTGTCAACACTAGGATTTATACTTGAACATATCATGGGCCTCAAAAAGATCTATTAGTAAGTGTGCTTAAATGCTTATTTGAACCCTTGAAATGTACTTGTATTGCTTAGTTTGATGATTCATACATATTTAAACTTATGTTCACCTTTTGGATTTGATTTATGATCATGTGCCTTTTATTTCATGTATATGTGTATTTTGCCAAACCCTAAAATATACATGTATAACTCCTGAGTCTTTTGCCTTCAATGCAAATCCATTCATATAGACTCACTTGAGTTTAAGAGATATGTATGTATATTTCATGTATTGTCAAAACATACATATATCTTGACATATAGATTTTGTTTTCAATGATTTAATAAAAAATGTGAGATGATTTTGATGTTTATGATTTTCTAAGGAATATTGTACCTTATTGCCATTTTCATGATGCCATGTTTCACATAACATTAGTACACTCACTTCTTTTGAAACTATTTGGACTTTATAGATTAGAGTGTTTGAGTGTTTTGTGTTTCATTGCTATTTCATGAAAATCCTTAGATTTATTCCTTGATAGAAGGATTTCGTACTAGTTGTTAAACACTCTTATTTAACTAGTTCGAATTCTTCATGTGTTGTTAATGCTAAGCTTAATTCAAATCTTATTTTTCAAGCTTATGCATTAGATTTTAATATGGTATCAATATTTTTTATTTGATATCAAAGAGAAAATTCAAAATTTGTTTTGATAAAATAGAATTAATGATTTTGTTTTGATGAGAAAAATTCAAAATTTTTGATTTGTATTGCCCCTCCTTGACTTCTTTATTTTGACATAAAGGGGAGAAAAATTGTTGATTTGATTTTACTTTGAACCCTTTGTTGATGATTGACAAAAAGGGGGAGAAGTATTTGTGTTTTTGTTTTTATATATATGCATGATTTCCTTGCTTAAGGGGGAGAAGTATTTGTCCTTCTTACTTAAGGGGAATTAAGATTTGTATTTATGCATATGTGTTTTGATTTATGCAAATAGGAGTAAAAAGATTTTGATTTATGCTTGTTGCATCTCCATATTTGCATCCATATTCATGTGCTTCATGATCATATTTAGTATTTATTTTGTATGCATGAGTTAAGGGGGAGCTTCTTTGAATAAGGGGGAGCTTCTTTGAAGCTTTACTTTAATCCATGCATATATAACGTCATGAGTTTTGTCATCATCAAAAAGGGGGAGATTGTTGGCCCAAAGGCCTATCACCCTAGTTTTGATGATGATCAACTCATGAAGTTATGATTACTAATGATCATGTGTTTAATTAGTGACAGATTCCTTATCAAGATCTTAGTAGGTGTGGAGCTTCAACAAAGGATTTAAAGTCAAGTTGGAAGCTAGCACCGGTTGATTCACGAGCCTATGCATCAAGATCACATCTAGAGATGAGCTCGGTGGATTGCATGTGGACCAAGTCAAGAAGATGAGAAGACTTCAAGTGAAGACTTCAAGAAGATGAAGACTTGAGTCTAGGTTTGTTTTTATAAGATTGATTTTAGATAAAATGTAAAGGATAGAATAGTTGGTGGATTGCTCAAGTCTATATCACACACACACTCTTGATAGAATGATTTTCATAAAAGATTTTCCTAGTTAAGAAAAGATTTTTATTTGTGATAAAATACAATTTGGTTTTTGGTATTCATGTATACATATTTTATATCCAAAATCATGTTTAGAGCCTTATGTCAAAAACTAGATATTCATCTTATTTGTGTAGTGGATCATATCCATACACACTATGCTTTAAAAGTATATCTTGTTTTTGTATTTGATGAGATTTTCCTTATGACAAAATATCTACTTTGGGTTTTGGTAATTTCTTATATACATATCCTTTAACCAAAACAAGTTTAGTGCTTTATGTCAAAAACTAGATATTTCATCTTGATTGTGTGGTGGATCATATCCATACACACTTTGCTTTATAAGTTCAAAATATCTTGTTTTTGTATTTGTGAAGTTATGGAAAAACAAGTGTTAGAAAAACATATTTTTAGAAAAATAGTTTTTTATTTTGATTGAAACTATTTTTCTGGATTTACTGTGAATTTCTGGGATTTTATTAAGCCACAAGACCAATCCTTAATCCCTATTTTCTGGTTCTGCCAGTTCCGATTTTTCAGAACTGACAGAGGCCGGTCGACCGGGTCGGTCGACCGGGTCGGTCGACCGGACGTGCACAGCGTGCACGCCTGTGTGCACTGGAGGACGGTCGACCGGACCGGTCGACCGCTTAAGAGAGCTTTGCTCTCGGGAATTATCGGTCGACCGGGCTGGTCGACCGACAGAGAGTTTTCTCTCTTCTCCAGTTGCGCGGTCGACCGGGCCGGTCGACCGGAGGCTGCAACGGTCGGATTTTTGACCGTTGCCGGTCGACCGGACCGGTCGACCGGTAGCTCTGACAGAGCCCAACGGTCAGATTTTTCTGGCCTCTATAAAAGGGGGTTTTGTCATTGCTTTGAGCCAAGATTTTGGAGACTTCTTGAGCCTGTTTTTCTGATACTTTGAGAAGAGTTTTCTCCACAAAATTTGAGTGCAAATACTTCCCATCTTAAAGGGAGTTTTTATCAAGAGAGTGTTTAGTGATTCCTTGAGAGTTTCACCATAGTCTTTCCTTGCTTTTCTCACACCACACTTGAGCTATCCATTGCTAGATATTCCTATAGGTGTGTTGTAGTGAGAGTGCTCTTTAGGTGATCAAGTGTTGTGATCATCAAAGAGATTTTTCTTTGTTATTTGAGGATACGGGCAAGTGTGCTCGTTGGTGGTTGAGTTCGGTTGTGAACTCTTTGGTTTGAGGTGCGGCCTTGGCGAGTCGGTGGACTTGCGTGTGTAAGGGACTTTGGAGTCCGAGAGCTTGTAGGTGTTGCGGCACCGAGGAGAGATCCGGTGGGATCTTACATAGTGGAAATCCTTCGTGTGTCGAAGGCGGGGATGTAGAGTAAGTGTGCTCGAACCTCGAAACATACCCTTGTATTTGCGATTGCTCACTCTTGCTCTCTTTCTCACTTAGTCTCTTTTATATCTTGCATTACTTACATTGTCTTTACTTTACATGCTTGATATACCCTTGTGCTTATATTGTTATATACTTGCGTGGGATTGCTTGTTAACACTAGTATTCAACCAAGAGAGCCAACGCGGCACCTCAACCCATTCAAGGGGAATCTAGAGGAGCTTGTCCAGAGCCTCGCAAGGGGAATTCGGCAACACTCTTGAGTTATACATAAGTGTTTAATTAAAAGAAATTTTAATTTGGTCAACTTAGTTTTAATTCCGCATTATTTGTTCATAAGTGACCATTAGATTAGCCATCACCTATTCACCCCCCTCTAGGTGATCTTACATGAATGATATAAACCACTTGTGTCAGCAAATCTCCGAGCCCAGTAAGAACAAATCCAACCATCCTGCTCCACCTTGACTTGTCGGTAAAGTGAACCCAACTGGGCAGATGAAAGTCAGCAGAAAAATCACCCCTCACCTTCAGGAATTGATTGATGAAGGTGGTGGACTGAGGGGTTTCTCCTTTCGGATATTCAGCCTGACTAACCCAGAAAATAAACTGAATACATCTTTCCCGTGGCCAGCAGGGTATGCTTCTTTAGCACCCAATTTGCCGAGGGACACGTCAGAGACAAACCTTGAAAGATCCCACTCCATTGCGCGGGGTGCCGACACGTGCTGAAGATAGGACAGAGGTACATCCTCTCCATATTAGGAAGGAAAAGCCTCTTGTCCCCTATCTGGCGGAGCCACTTATACTCTCCGTCACACAAGATCCTATCTTCCTCAGTGATGGCGTCACCAAAAAAGAAGCCAGGTTTCTTTAGTAGAGCGCAGAAATCCGAATCGAATAGCCCATCAGAAATGATCTCCCGAAGGGTCAGCATACTGGCCTTGTTGAACCTATCATTTTGCTTCTTTGACTTACCAGTAGTCACATGAGCAGTCCTCTAGAGTACAAAGGTCAAATTCAGATCAATGCTACCTACGCACCCAAAGTGGCACTTCTTAGATAAAGGGTTAGAAGAATATCGCACTACAAAGAGGACAACACATAATCTGAAATCTAAACGAAAATGGCTAAGTGTTTGAAACTCAAACACGGGAATAAATCCAGATGCGAAAATCAGCAAAACCCACGTCTAAGCTCAAAGATGTGAGGCTCGCATGAAGCCCGCGTTTTAAAGTCTACAACTTAGAAATTTTTCTAAGTGTTAGACTCAGACACGAGATTCAGTGAAACCCACATCTGGTCTTAAAGACGTGAGGATGACATGAAGTCCGCGTCTGAACTTTCCTCACTTAGAGAAATTCTGAGTATTGGGATCAAAACGCAAGGCTCAACGAAGCTCGCGTTTAGACGCAGACCCAACCTAATGAGGCCATGATGCGGAAGTCATCAAACTCGCGCCTTACCTACCAGTACAAGAGCCCTGTCTGAAAATCAAACACAGGCATAAGCCTCGCGCTGGCGATTCAAATTTCAGAAGAGACTTAGAGTTAAGAAAACTCTTCAAGCCCCTTTAATAGTGGAAACCAGTTCAGATGGTTTTATTACCTGAAATGGGGGCCTCTTGCCTTGAAGGACCGCCCAGTTGAGCCTGTGGAGTGGCAGCGCTCGACGACGAGGCAATATGTTTGATCTTTGGTGCTATTTCAATCGTGAAATCAATGTTAAAAACGAAGAAAAATGGAAAAATCTTTAAGCTTTTCTTAACTTTGAAAATTCTCGACGTAAGGCTCAGCGGAGAAGAAGAAGAGTCTAATGATGACTCTTGAAAGACTCGTCTTTTTATAGACACAGTGATCCGCAGAGATACTCGGCGCATGTCTCGAGGACCAATCTTCGCCTGGCGTGGCGCATATCTTGAACGAATGCGAATTTCGCATGTTAACGGAAAGGCGTCCCCTCAACTTTGCCAAACACGTAGCAATGCGTTCAAAACGCGGGTTTCGTGGTTAACAGACTGCGTCCCTCCAAAGGTCGCGTCTCTTCAGCAAAGTGAGAGTTGTGTCCATTCAACAAAGTGAAAGATGCGTCTTCACTTCAAAAACTGCGTCCCCACTTTGAAGGCCACGTCCTCTTCAGCAAAGTGAGAGATGCGTCCATTCAACAAAGTAAGAGTTGCGTCTTCACCGCAAAGACCGCGTCTCCACTTTGAAGGCCGCGTCCTCTTCAGCAAAGTAAGAGATGCGTCTCCGCTTCAAATGTGATCTGCGTTTCTAAGGCAACATGACTTCTGCTTTTACAAGACTGGCATTCCGTCTTTGCTTCTACAATCAGTTCAATAGTACATTGGTACAAGTAGACGATTGTTTACCTTGATTCAACAGTACACCAACAACCAGCTCAGAGCACCGAGGAAGTCTGGACTGTGTATCTAGACACTCACGACAATCATTTCTGGAGGCTTCAAGGGGTTTCATAGTACACTCACGAAGACCACATTCTAGAGAGGATCAAGCTCAAATCATCTCACATGATTGTCGGTCCAATCATGAAAAACATGAATTCAACCAAAGTCCAAAGTATTTCGAAATCCGTCCCAATCAACCGCGGAATATCAAAACTTTGGAGAGGGTTTTGTAGACTGTCCAAAAAATCACTGAGGACAAGTCATCAAAAAATAAAGTCCAAACTCCAGACATAAGGCTAATCATAGCCACTAACACAGCACCAAGACGCAAGGGTTTAAAACCCGCGTCTCTGCTTCACTGCAATGACCTAGACGCAAAGCTTGAAAGCCACGCCTCACCATCATTGCAGTACCAAGACACAAAGGTTGAAACCCGCGTCTCAACATCACTGCAATGACCTAGACGCAGAGCTTGAAAATCACGCCTTAGCATCACTGCAGTACCAAGTCGCAAAGGTTAAAACTCGCGTCTCTGCTTCACTGCAATGGCCAAGAGCAAAGTTTGAAAGCCGCGGCTCAGTCATCTATGCAATACCTAGATGCAGAGCCCGAAGCCCTCGTCTCACATGAAGCTTGACGCAAAACTTAAAGCTCGTGTTTCTCAAGTGTTACCTCAATGGCAAAACGCGAGGTTCGAAGCTTGCGTCTCGGTTATAACTGTCCTCATTACTGGGTCAATTACTGCCCGTAATGAGGGAGTAATCCCCATTATGGAGAGTTTTTAGGGGACAGTTTTACCCCTGAGACCCATATAAATAGCTCAGTTTTCTACTGAAGAGGGATCAATTTGGATAATCTTGATCAGAGC
This sequence comes from Agave tequilana, assembly GCA_038442645.1. Taxonomy (NCBI): domain Eukaryota; kingdom Viridiplantae; phylum Streptophyta; class Magnoliopsida; order Asparagales; family Asparagaceae; genus Agave; species Agave tequilana. The sequence goes on along the minus strand of JAVJIF010009008.1, from coordinate 310 downwards.
TTCTAACTGAAAAATACTTAAGAATAAACTCTTCTAACAACTTGCTGAGCACAAGTTTGTTCTTGCCTCAAATCTCTTTGAGATTTTATTAGGCAGAAGCTGTGTTACTCTTTCCATAGTCTGAAGAGAAGACTCCCAGAAGACTGTGACGCTCAACCGGTCAACGAAAAACAAGATTCACTTTTCACTACCACATCAAGAACCCGACACTAAACAAAGTGAAGATTTAGGCTTGATATCTCCCCTCTCGTGTAATCGGATTATTGATCCGTTGCAACTTTCTTTACTGTCAAATAAAGAATTTACACGC